>BQKN01061543.1:0-15463 GCA_022839385.1 Asparagus kiusianus | reverse complement strand
ACCCTTGGATCTGAGGGAATATAAGAAGTTTTGAATTTCTAAGGGATTATTATGAATTTTATTAAAGATTTGTGGGACTAACATCTAGAAAACCAGAAAAAGGATTGGGTTGTCGTGTATCAGACTTGTTAATTTTTGTAGGAAAAGTTGGAAGTTCTGGAGAGTTATTTGACGCTCTTCGAAGTTTAGGGGGGTTGCAGTGGGAAAACAAAGTTCGGGGGGTTTTGTGATAGTTACCCCTCATGGAAGGTATCGGATCGTATCGGGTTCAATAATTAGAGGGGGCTACGTTATCCACCCTCTCTCATCCGACGGACACGTCGCCAGTCTTCAGCATCCGGCCAAAATCACTAGAAGCATCCTCGAGATTCCTCGAGCTTCTCTAATGGCGACCGCCTCCTCCTCAATCCCTCAGCCGAGACTGCCGGCCGCCACGGAAACGGTGCGAAGGAATCGGATCCTCTCCAGCAAGCTCTACTTCGACGTCCCTCTCGCTAAGGTGCCCCGCAACCCCCAAAGACCTGTTCAAAGATTCAGTCTGTTTAGAAATTTCTCTGAATTTTCTCTCGGTTGGGTCAATCTCAGGTCCCTGTGATCTACTCTCCTTCTTACGACATCGCGTTTCTTGGAATCGAGAAACTGTGAGCGGACATCTTCACTGTTTGTTAGGGTTGAGGTTTTGGGGTTCTGTTTGATGAAAATTAGATGGGTTTTTGTTTGGATTTTTTTAAAACTGACAATTTGGTCCCTGTACAAGGGCTTCATTCTCAAATTGGTCCCTCCACTATATTTGCCAACATTATGTTTATCTGAATAACGAAGTAGCAGTCTTGTGTTTCAGCGATGTAAGATCCATCGTGGTGTGTTGAAGTCAATTCGCATGAGCACTCTTGAAATTCTGCCACTGAACTTAGTTAAACTGCCTTGTTTATAGAAGTTAAAAACCTAAAATAATAACCAGATTCAATTCTTGGAATTCTATTACCTATGTCACACCTTACAAAACACCTAATTTCAGCTGTTAGGTAGATTAAGATTTTATTGAGTCCACGTCAATCCTTGCCATTTTGGGCTGTGTCCAGGCCACTCTCAACTCATATTAATTTTTTAGAATGGGAGCTTAGTCATTATTCGAATCCACGCCTTAATGTAAAGATAAAATCATCTAGTAAATAATTGATTCCTCATGCTAAAAGAAGCTTTTTAGGATGCGCAATTCTGCGTATACTAAACACTGGCTCTTAGGTATCATTGTCCATAAATATTCATATGCATATTGCTGTAAAAAGGAGAAATTCAAGAATAGAAGAATCTTTAGTAGTCGAAGGCCTCTTCATTGTTACCATTAGAGCATCTCCAACCCTACTCTCTAAATTCCACTCTCCAAATTGGAATATTCCTAGAATATTCCAATTTGGAGAGTGAATTTGGAGATTTGCTCCAACCCACACTCTCTAAATATTTTTCTTTTTCTTTTATTTTTTTTTGTCAAAAAAGCCATATAAATTAATAATGTTGGATATAGTTTACATTAATAATTGTATTTTTAATAATTTATTTGGAAAAATAATAACATTAGAAAGGTGTCGACGAGAACTTTAAAATGAACTTAATATTAATAATGCAATACAACATATTAAAAAAATAAAATCTAAAATAACAGTGACAAAACATACATCGATAGTACAAGGAAGCAAACATAAACCTCTAATACAACATACCATAGGTCGCAAATATAAACCTCAAACATAAAATATGATAACAGACAATTAAAATTCTGACAAGTCATTATTGTTATAACTACCGGTTCTATCCTGATCTCTCTATGAACTCCCATATTCAATTTTTTTCCTGCAGAACAAGCTTCTCTCACAAACTGAGAAAATCCTCCTTGATCTCTAGAGGGAAATCCACATTCGTTTTCTCCTCCTATAACTCCTCTAAGAAGCTCAGAAAATCCCCTTGGCCCTCTGGAGGAAAATCCATAGTTGAATGATGGAGCTCTATATTCCTTTCTATTAATAATTTCTTGTTTTTTATGTTGATAGTAAGCACGTTCAATTTGATCGACGATCTTACTTAGATCAATCAACATAATTTGTCTATCCTCGCTTTTACGCTAAAGAGCTAATTGTTGGTCACATTGTTCTACTTCTCTAGCTCGCAATTCTAATTTTATTTTTTTCATTTTAAGTTTCGTTATCATCAAGCGCTCTATTTTTTCCTACTCATTTCATGTTTAGCATCCATCTCTTGCAAACTCTTAATAATTCCCTCCTCAGAACTAAACTCCGCTGACTTTTTTCTCTTTGCATACTCTTAATAATTTCCTCTAACAGGCCGACTTGCTGGGTTGTTCGTGGGAGACTGACCATCACTCATGTTCATAAAACTTTCACTCTCCATGTTGAGATTCATAACGTTCTTTATTGCATTAGGCCTACTTTGCGTGTTCGACTCTGATCCTTCAGAGATGCTCCCAGCTTTATGATTGGATTTAGGGTCAGCTCATTTCTCGACATCCTTGAGGATCGTCCAAACATGATCGAACTAAAATCCTTTCCTTTCTTCAACGTCTTTTTCGTACATGATTCTAGCTTGAGTCAACTAACAAAATTACAAAAAAAATTAGACAGTTGAAAATAATATTATAAAATCCAGAGTAAAATTATATACTTACTATATCGAGTTCAGAAGCTCCGCTTGGATTCAATCGCTCGATTTGTCGAACACAATCCCGAAATTTATTTGCTGTCTTCTTAATTGTGTCCATACGACATTCCAGAGACCTTGGTGTCCGTTGTCTATCACCTACCTTTTTATAGAATACTGATGTGATCCTTTCTCACATCTTATCTTTCTTTTGACATGTGCCTGAGACTGGATCTTGAGAAATTTCAAGTCATGCCAAGCACAAGAACTGATCTTCTTGGTTACTGAATGATTTTCCTCGAATAGATGTCATAGTGAATGAAGAAAGATTGGTGAACAAAAGTAGTCCAAATAAATTAGAAAGAAAGGATCGAAGTGTGACCATATGGGATAGGAGCTACCATTATTTATAATACATGTCTCCCAACATGAGGTGATGGTGAGAATCTGGTGATTGCAATAAGACAAACACGTGACTCGATATTGACACAACTGTACATGGATATTGGAAACATCACCCGACAAGAGGTGATAGTGGGAATCTAGTGATTGCAAGAAGACAAACATAGGACTCGATATTGACACGACCGGACATGAATCTTTCAGAACTCTTTATTAGTATGAACTCTAAATGCAAAACTCAATATTTCACAACTCTTTTCTCTGCATACAATAAAATATGAGCTTTGGAGAAGAGCCATCTTGGAACCACTCTTCTTCTTCCTTCGATGGAGAGACCCTTGATCTTTGCTTTCAAGATCAGGAGAATGAACTGGCTGAGCAGGAGAAGCGAGATGAAGTCATGAAGAAAATATTAGCTCGTCGTCTCAAGAGAGCAGAGAACGAAAACGTAAAGGATCGATTCCCGATCATGTGGTGATCAATCGTGGAAGAGAAGAATGTAACTCTCGACTTTGACACAATTATTTTTCTGAGAAACCCACATATGGGGATGCTCTTTTTCGCAAAAAGTTTTGATGTCGACGAGATCTATTCCTTCGCATTGTCAATGGAGTAAAAGAGCACGATAACTACTTTGTGCAGAAGAGATCTATTCCCTCCTGCTAATTATAGTATTTTAGGAAAGAATTATGATACAAGTTATTATTTGACCGATGGGATATACCCCAAATGATCTACTCTTGTACAAACAATATCCCAACTACAAGGGCCTAAAAGACAGCTTTTTGCTGCTATGCAAGAAGGATATCGAAAAGATGTAGAGCGGGATTTTGGTGTTCTTCAGTCACGATTTGCCATTATCAATGGACCATCACGTTCTTGGGACAAATGGGGACTACACGACATAATGAATGCTTGTATTATACTACATAACATGACTGTGAAGGATGAACGCGATGCGGAACCCGAGATTATTGTTCACGACGAATCTTCAAGATGTGAAGAGATGGAGATTGATGATGCCACACGATTCCGATGATTCCTTGATCGACATAGGAAGATTCAAGATATGAAAGCTCATATTATGCTTTGGAACATGCTAATTGAACATTTATGACAAATGCACGACAACGAAGGAATGTAATTTAAATGTTGTAATTTGTGCTTGTATTTTCTTATGGGGCAAGTTAAATAGATACCCGTATTTAAATTTTCATGTCTGATACTTATTTATTTAATTTAAAAAATAATAATTTTATAATTATACTAAATAAATTAATCTTAGTTTTATTTTGAAGATCTCGACGAGACCTTTCCAAATATATAATTATTTCAAAAATTAGATTAATAATTTTTTAATTATATTTATTTGAAATTAAACATCTAATTTAAATTACTAAGAATGATGGCAAAGTGACAATTTTCAAGAAATTAAATAATTGAAAGTGGCAAAGTTGTAAATAATAAAAGTTTGAATAGTGATTTGGAGAGAGACTCTCCAAATTTTAGCTTCACTCTCCAAATTTGGAGAGTGAACCATCTCCAAATTTGGAGATCTCCAAATTTGGAGAGGATTTACTCTCCAAATTTGGAGGGATGGAGATTTTGCCGAGTGATTGGAGATGCTCTTATATGATCTTTTATTTTGCAAAAGCTCTTCCTTCCAAAAAACAATGTTATAAGAGCAGGTCCAACTCTTGAAGTTTATCAGTTAGTACAGTGAAATACCATGGTTATATACTGTACATAGACAAATACTTTAGGGTGTACTTGGATACTGACGTTTACTGTAAACTTGATGATGGGTCTTAGTATTTAGCACCAGAGATACATTGATTGCACACTTGTGAATATCTAGTGCTCGGACTGTAAATAATGCAAATATTTACAGTGCAATAAAAAACACGTGATATTGTTATATAATTCTTGCCTGTGTTTATTTTCATGGTTTTGCTGTGTTTATCAAGGAAATTGATTAGCTGAGCCAACGTTAGATGCAATGATAAAATGAAGTTTGGGGATGTTACCCATGCTTAATTTTTCGTATTGCGGAATACCCATGCTATTCCATGAGACCAGTTACGCACTTAAACCTTTAGCTGAAGCAGAGCTATAACCGGGTTCATTCTATAGCTTAGATGCAAAAAAACATATTGAGTACATACGTAATTTTGTGGTTGATAATCTAAAGAAAACGAACCATAACTTCTTTCATTACTTTATTTTCTTGATATTATACATTGGAGAGATTTTAAAATTGGCAAGCTTAGATCGGTTTTAAATGAATTCAAAAGAGAAGCTCTAAATCAAAAGTACAGGGACCTCTATCGTCATTTATTTGAGGGTCATATGGTAATCAAGAAAAAATTAATACCCAAATTCTAATGGATGTTAAACAAGGACTAAGTTTGTAGCTAAGAGGTCGTACAGGGACTAAGTACAGGAAAAAGAAAGTAGAGGGACCAATTTGAGAATAACACCCCAGTTCAGGGACCAATTTGGTCTTTTAGCCTTATTTTTTGTTTGTAAATACAAAATTTAATCTTGATTTATTTTTAAACTCATTCGCTTCCAAAACTATTCTTGAACCCAAAATACTCATGCTGAATTATTTTTAAACATATAGCTACTGATATACCATTATACACTTTAGACCCGAATATAGCTACTTATACACCAGTTATAGCAACCTAGACATTAGTACAACGAATGGAAAATGGGTTGAAAAGTAGTTCAATATGGCTATTTTTGGTTTAAGAATAATTTTGGAAATGGGCGTGTCAAAAAAGATCAGATAAAACTTTGGGATTTTATAGAAAGAGCCTTTTTTCTGGGTGCAGGCACCCTTTTGACTCCTCGAAATGGGGTCGCATATGCCAATTTCTGATTAAAGAAGGTGTTTTGGATAAGAATCGGATAGTAGAGCCGTTGGAAGCTTTGAAAGATGACTTGCTAGTGGTAAAGGAGAAGTGCTTTTTTACTTTGAAATGATGATTCTTTTGTTTTTTGTTTTTTTGCTTGGATTTTGTAATAATGATTTTTGAATTAGTGGTTTCTTTCGTACAGGTTCATAGTGAATCATATTTGGCCAGTCTCAAGAGCAGTTTGAACGTTTCTATTATTGTAGAGGTACTAATACATTTCAAGTTTCATTTTGAAAATTCTTTTATTTTAACTCGTTTTTGTTATTATATTACATTCTTGGACGTCTTTGTGTGTGCCAGATTTAGTAGATGATATGACCAAGACATGAGGATGAAGATTACTAGAAGAATTTTTTAGATATAGTGTTTCATACTATATTATTGTTTACCAGATTATGTTATAGGGAAAGTTGCCGGTCTCCAGGAAGCTAAACAGTTATGAGTTGATTGATAGGGAATGTTTGTTAACTTGTTGTATGAACACTTACTTTTTATGGGTCAAAATTGTTTGATGATTAAGAGCCATATCTAGAAAATAGTGTTACCTAAAAAAGTAACGATACATGAAAAACTGGACTCAGGAATTGGTGCAAGGTGAAGAAGTTTAACTATTTGTTGGTTTAGATGAGGAATGAAACAAGAAAACTAAACAAAGAAATCAGTGCAAGTTTAAGAATATTGGCCATTTCTAAACCTGAGAATATAGTATCTCTGTTGCAATTAGGTAGGTCAGGTTTACCAGAATTATGCTTTAGTATGTGGAATAAATAAGACAAATACAAAGTTTTGAGAAATTGACAGCCATGAATTAACTCTATGAAATTTTATATACAATAGCGAGTACAATTAAATAAGATAAAGTCCCTGAAGTTTGGCTTTTTGTAAGCAGTAAAAGTATACAGACTTAAAAGCCTTACTTTGATTACCTTAACAATCTATTGTCAAACATGCATTTGGATAGTAAGTTACTCAAGAGCAAAGGGACACTATGAGTAGGACGTGTAGAGTCAACACCTGTTATATGCTTCTGTTGTCACCATTGTTTTAAACATCCGCGATATAGCACGATATATCAGCCGACATATCCTTTAGTAAGGCTTGCTGCAAAATGATTTGGTCTTAATATCTTTTACCTCTTTTTGGAATATTTGTGCGATATATCCCTGACATGGCTGATATCCCGGTGATATGTTGGCCGATATATCCTTCTATATAGTTTGTCACAAAACAATAAAGTTTTGTAAAATTTCTTTAAAGGTTTTTAGCAAAAATTCCATCTCTATGAAGCTTTTCGGCAAATTTCTAGTATGCTCTTTTCCCTAAGGAAGTTTCTACAATTAGTTAGTGATCCTAAACATATATTAGTTCCATTTTTGTATGCTTAGATTTCAGCAAGTAGTTTAGATTACATTTTTGGACATTATATTATATATGTGCATCATCTGATATGTCAATCCAATATTTACTACATAACCCCGATAATTCCTCGATATCCACAATCCGATATGGATTTTGGGCATCCCATATTTCCCCGATATATGATATTTAAAACCGTGGTTGTCTCCTCTTGGAATATGTCTTAGTTTGATGTTTTGGTAAAAAAGAACTCTGCCTGAGCTTCTTTCTCATATTTAAATTCCACAATTAACATATGAAGATCTAACTTTCAACCTACAACGCTCAAACATTTTGTCCTATTCTCCATGTGATTTGCTATTATAGCCTGTTTTTTTTTCATCATTTAATGTGGCTGAATCTCAGATTCATTCTTTATTAGGTTCCTCCTGTTGCATTCCTTCCGAACTGGCTTGTACAGAAAAAGGTGCTTTACCCATTCCGTAAACAGGTTAGATTTTTGCTAGTCCATGTGATTTCCTACTATGAGGTTTTATGTGCACAAATAAATGTTAGTTTATGCAGGTTGGGGGTTCCATCTTGGCAGCAAAGCTTGCCAAAGAACGAGGATGGGCCATCAATGTGGGTGGTGGTTTCCACCATTGTTCAGCAGAGAAAGGTGGTGGATTCTGTGTTTATGCTGATATTACTCTCTGCATTCAGTATGCTTTTGTTCGTCTAAATATATCTAGGTATGAACTTTCACTCGAACGTGTGAATGACAGTGTTTTGTAAGCTGAGCTTAGTTCCTATTTTTTAAGAGTTTATACTCAATTTATTTTTGCTGCACATGTATACAGGGTAATGATTATTGACCTTGATGCTCACCAAGGGAATGGTTATGAAATCGACTTTTCTAATGACAGTATGTGTTTTTCACTCAAAGCATGCTGTTTTGTCAGTAAATTTGTTCTCAAGGTCACTGATGTTATATTTGCTTGCAGGTAGAGTTTACGTACTGGATATGTACAATTCTCAAATATATCCTTTTGTAAGGACTACTCTTAAGACTTCATGACTATTTCTGATATACTTATGGTCTTTCTTTTGTATTTTGCAATCTAAATTTTTTATAAATGGTTTCCTAAAGGAGGATTGTATGGGTTGTACTCATGTTTCATATACTGTTTGAATTTATCTCTTGTTTATGAACTGTATCCATCCACAATCAATTCATTTTACTTAATGAAGTGGTGTTTTGAACAAGGCCCAATCCTTTTTTTTTTTAATTGTTTGTTTCTCTGCATCTTCTGTTAACCTCCTTGGTGAGTGATGTTCCCCCCATTTTGGAGCAAAGCTTATGTCATGGATAAAGATTGATTTCATCTTTCCTGCTCTCTTACTCATAAAGTCCTCAATTTTGTCCTTCTAAAGGTTAATTTAATGTTAGAATCCCTCAGTAATAGAGATATGTCATCAGCCCTCTGATTATTTGAACTATTTGGAATTTGAACTTTCAAATGAGGTTCTTTGCAACCTTCCCCTCTACCTGGCACTCTGCAACAATAAGAAGATGAAGTTTTTGAATGACCGAAACCGGAGCTTTTGAGAAGTTTATAAACGTGCACCTCAGCAAAATCAAACTGCTGCTACTAGCATCATAACCGTCATTTCATGTGTGTACCTATAAGCAAGATCAAATTCTACTAGTACTAGCAGTGCAAGTGTCAGAAAAGCAATCACATCTTACATGTTCTACTTCCATTTTACTCTGCACTAGTCACTGCAGGAGTGGAATCTGATTGAGCATAAATTTAGAAATAAAGTGTACTTCTCATGATGCAGCATGCTGTAGTCACATTATTTCTTTTGGTCTTGCTTGTTTTAGATCAAGAATTTATACACTGCTACAGGTGACACATTTTTAGTCTATTAATGTCAACTAGAAAACTGTTTAACCTATATGATATGAGTGAAAAGTCCTCCATGCATTTATTACACACGTAACACTTGTCTACTTGTATGTTTATCCCTCATTTAAAAATTAAGTCTTGTTATTTTTGCTTGCAAGGATTATGAAGCCAAGAGATACATTGATCACAAGGTAGAACTAGTGGTAAGTGAAGCTACCTCTAGTATTTCTATGTTTCTCCTTGTTTCAACATGATTGATGATGTCATAATGCTTTTATAGCATCCAAGTTCTATACTAAAACATTTTCCCCTTTATATTGTGTTTTGCAAATTCAGAGTGGGACCAAGACAAAGGAATATCTGGAGGAATTAGATAAAGCACTTGAGGTATGCATTTGTCGATTCTTCTTACTTACGTTCATCAATCATCGTCCTTAACTTTCACTCGTATTTGTCCCGTATCTTTGCTGTAATTTCAGCCTAGGAACATAGAATGATAGCAGATACATACTCTATTTGAATTTATGTGTGGGAACAACTAACATTTTATATATGTGCTGAAAGAAATTACTGAAGGTAACAAATTAGTGTTCTAGCTATGAGGCAATAAGCTAATGGAATGTCAACGGGGCATACATGTGAAGTAGTGCTATATAGTGGTGAATGAAGGGATTGATGCATGATTTGCTTCATCATAAGGAAAGCCCTTTTACAAGTGATGAATATTCCTTCTATTTCGCTTGATTTAAGGTACAATATGGGCTGAGAAGGGTATATCTGATGTCTGATGGTAAGGTTGCTACGTTGAGGAGCGGAACCAACTATGGATAAATGAAGAGGGTCTAACTTCTAAGGGCTATTAAAAGTTCTCTCTTAGTCTAGAAGATTGATAACAAGAACAAACATGGATAAACTTACATCTTAATTGGTCCCAGAAGATTATCTCTTGTTCCGCTTCAAGATCCACGCCTCCAGTGAGCAGTATAATTAATTTGTCTATGATTATGATTCATGATGCTAATAATTCTTCATGACTGAATCTCTAGATTTTTAGACCCCAAGCTAGAGGACCTTTCTTTGGGAACGAGTAAGTTAAAGCTAACTTCAGAATGTCTTCTTCAGATTATTTATGGATTTTTCAGGCTATAATAGGTCTATCATTCCCACTCACCAAATCCTTTTTATGGACTCTGTCTTTCTGAAATTTTGGGACTGATTGGACCTTTTGGAACCATTCCAAGGCCTATTTTCCAGTACAAACTGTGAGTTTAGTTTTCTTCAATAAGGAAGAATGTTCTTCCCCTTATCAGAGAGGGTGATCAAAGATTGTGGAAGAAAGGTTTACAAATTCTTGTTTCAGAAAGAATTCATTTGTCCATCTAGCATGTTTTGTGCAAAGTTTTTGCTAGTTAAGTCGTAGAAGTTTATTTTAATGAGCATGATATATTTATGTGCCACATTATCTTTAATGACATTGGTTGTACCCATTAAAATAGTAAAAATATGCTTGCATTCAGGTTGCAAGAAACAATTTTGATCCTCAGCTAGTGATATACAATGCTGGCACTGATATTCTTGATGGAGATCCCTTGGGCAGATTGAAGGTACATTTTGTTGGCTCTGCATTTCTTATAATGTATATATAAATTTTCTGAAATGCATGTTCTTTTATTTATTTATATTATCATGGGTATCATATACTTGCTGTCTTGGATCTTCTTTGTTTTATTTACACTGAACTGTAAATCATTTCCTTTGATGTTAATTGCACCAGTGGCACACTAATTTCTGGTGTGTGTATATCTATACTGGACTCATATTATAATTTGGTGAAGAATGGCCTTTTAAATTTCCTTTTGACAATCCCACTCAATTCTAAACAAGATCGGTGTACAACTCACTATACAAACTTTGTTATTTTCACTCCTTATATGCTTCTTTCTACCGTGTTTACTATTGCTTTTAGAAAAGTTCACGACTTCCTAAATATACAAGTCTTCTTGAAATTTTTTGTTTTGTTTATCAGTTACCACTCTCTTAAGAATTGATGCTTAATCTCCAGTATCTGTAACTATGAGAAAATCAAAATTAGAAAAGTAATGCTTCTCTATAAAGCGGAAGAATGAGATTCGGCTCCCTTAATCCTTTCCTCAGGTTGTCCTTCATTAGTTCTGGTTATCTGATCAAACTTGATATTGCTCTCTTTCCCCTTCCTTTATTCATATCTGAAGTCACCATATCATTTTCATTCAAAGTTTCCCCAGAAAATTTATTACGTCTATAAAAATAACTGAAATCACATCAATTCTGATGAGCGCTTATCCTCTTTAATATAAATAACTTTTCCCAGGCATATACCTCCGAGAAGCAGTTCCTAAGGTCTAAAGACATGTCTATATGCAAAATCAATGCCAATTTGAACCCTGGGGATTTTGAATATGAAGTAGGGTGGTATTAAAAAATAATCCAAAAGGTCCAACTACTAATGTTATTATTGTCAAGAATCAAAAGAACATGAAAAATGCACAAAAGGAGTTGATTTCAGGAATTTGTCATGGGGCAATGTTAGTGTGGTAATTTTCCTAGATCTGGCCTTGTTGAATATAGTCCTCTTTAAAGGTGGATATAATATTCCCTTGTAGAATTTACAGAATATGGGTCTAAAATTTTTAAGATGGGAACCAGTCATGAAAGACTCCTAGAACCACATTATTGGTGAGAGAGCAGAACAGTCCAAGCTTAATTCACCCTACATGACGAAAGACATGCATTTTGCACTCTGTCCAAAAAAGGAATACCACAACATTTACATGAATCTGATAGAAAATTAAACCTCTACTCTCTATTTAGTCATCTCAATTCTGAAGATTTAGAAGCCAGAAGTTGGGTTTTGAAAGTGAGAATTGACAGAAGCAAAATCCACATGCAATGTGGTATTGGATTTTGTTTCCTCCAATATCTCATCTTCAGCTGTTCAACAATTAAAAGGAATATCTAGTTAAAGGCTGAATGTGAGAATTGGAGGATCGATCCAAAACCTTAAGCTGTACCAGCGAGTCTTCAATATCTCACCTGCTGCTGCTCAACAATTGAAGGAGCATGTAGTTGGCGTCTGAATGTAAGAATTGGAGGATCCTAAACCTTATGCTGGCTGAATATGAGAATTGGATGATTAATAACCTTAAGCTGTATCCATGGGGTTTATTTTCCTCTAATATCTCATCTTCTGCTATTCAATCCAATTTGTCTGTCAGTTTTATATCTTTAGGATTTTGAACTAGAGAATTAGAGGATTGCAAACCATGAAGAATTATAACTTTCGGTTTGGTTTCCTCTAATATCTCACTTTCATCTACTCGAAAACTTTCTACCTGAAGAGAATCTAGTACGGTAAACTGGACGCTGTTAGAATTAAATATCATTTCAGATTGATTAACTGGACGCTGTTAGAATTAAATATCATTTCAGATTGATTAACTAATAACAGCCTATAGTATGATCATGGATGTTGGCGAAGTTGTGTGCTTTCCTGAGTATGAAATCGATAAAGACTATTCCCTCAAGGCATAAAGATGTCCATAAGCAGGGATCAACTTTTTCTTACACATTCTATAAAAATGGAGGTAATATGATTTGATGAGGTGTGAATATGCCTCTGTCATTGTGACCTCCCCATACTTATTTCACGAAAAGTCACTGCAACGTCTAAAAAGGTGTTAGCTGGGCTCCTCTCTGCTTTCTGTGTGGTTGTCTGCTGCTTGCATGTGTAGCACCTTGAGATCAGGGTGGAAAGAAATTTCTATAACATTTTAGTTTAATTAAAAAAATAAACATTTTAGTTTGTTTTACTAGCAGGGCATATTGGTAGTTGGACCTTTTGGATTACTTTATTTCCATTACTTGTTCAGTCCATGGATATATAGACATTGCACTTTAGTTTATATTTTTTACTTTTTGCATCTATTTAGGTGTAGAAGGATTCTATATGTGTTGGTAGATGGTCAAACTTGGAGAGATTAGTTTTACATTCCATGCCCTATATTAATCTTGGTTCCTAATTGCTAGAGAAATAAATAATGATATAGTGAAAGAAAGAAGGTAATTGCTTGTGTACCATAACATTTCATTTGCAATATTATTATTGTGATAGTACAAGGGGTCTATTTGCAATTAACCCTATTATTTTTCTTCCCATCATTTAATTTTGTAATCTTAAAGCTACATAGTAGCGCAGATCAGTCCTGAAGGAGTAGCCATCAGGGATGAGAAAGTTTTTAGATTCGCCAGAGAAAAAGATATACCTCTTCTGATGCTAACATCAGGTGAATTAAATATTTTCATTTTGTATATTTTCCCATTTTCCATATCAATAATTCTGTATTTTTCTTCAACAACACGGTTCAGGTGGCTATATGAAAACAAGCGCAAGAGTAATTGCAGATTCAATCACAAACCTCTCAAAGAAAAGGCTGATAGATATGGAGGTTCTCCAGAGTAGAAAATGATGATATTCGTATATATTCCCACTTGTATATTTTACATCCAGTTGTGTGTAAACATGTACATATTTTAGAGTGGGGGTAACACATCTTTAACTGTTCATCTGTAAATGTGGCTGTAAAATATGATGAAATAGTAAATGGGGTGGTGTCTTCGGTAAGAGTTTTAGTTGTTGGCACTGTAAGGAATGTATGAGAGAATAAAAAAATAGTTGCAGTCTACAAATGTTCTTTTATTGACTATAATCTTTCTGTAATTGGCCCTAGGATATTTCATTTGTGTGAGATTGCAAGCGCAAGTGATGAACTGATAATGACAACAAACTGTTAAGTTTAACGCGATTTCACTAAGCATCCTATTCATGCAAATATAATTGTTTGGTTCATATCTAACGCAAATATAATTGTTTGGTTCGTGATCTACAGTCCAACGGATACATCTTTCATTTATCCTGTGATGCTCTTGCTATTTGGAGCTTATTCTCACTGATTATTATTTCAATTGAGCTCCATCGACAGTTTTCAGGACTTCGAATATAACATGTCCTTAACCAAATGGTATCTAACCATGCAAACAATTTTTTTGACTTTGTATATGAATGATTTTATGCTTAGATGCGTGTCAAATATTTCATTTATATTCCACATTTATATCCGCATTCATATCCTGTCAAATCAAATATAGATATTCTATTTATATCGGTAACCATATTCAATTAGCATCCTTAATGGCAAAAGAGTTAACATCCTTAATGGTAAAAGATTCTATTAGAAAATTTCAAAATGAGGTCATCTAATTATGACTATTTTATTAATGATGTAAATGGGTATCATTGACGACCTAGATAGTTGGGGCGTTTCAATATGACTCTCACTGTCTTGGTTTAATTCACAGTCGCCTCCTTATTAAAAAAAAGATGATGTAAACCACGTCCCTCCTATACAGAGGGTTCCACTGTCATTCCCATTTCCTACTCCAGCGAGTTGGGCTGGGCTCATGTCCAAACAGTCGAACTAATGACGTAAATCCAAAACCCACCGAATATGTTCGGATCTAGATCCTAATCCGTTTCAATTACCACTCGTCGAGTCCAATAACCCACGAAGCTTCCCCTCTTCGATCCTCGCTTGAAAAAATTTTCTAAATAAACTCATTCACATTAAAAAAATCGGTCCATTGAGTTTTATTTACAAAAATCGACTCACTTTCTCGCCACGTCAGCATTGTGGCGAGAAAGTGGGTTGATTTTTTTTAATCTGGTTCCGAAATAGTCGAGGTTGCTAACGCCGACTATTTAGGACATAGAATGTTCGAGTTTAGGGTTGTAATTGGGGTTTTGCAACCTCCTAAATAGTAGGGGTTGGCAACCCTGACTATTTAGGATCAAGATTAAAAAAATCGACTCACTTCCACGCCACGATGCTGACGTGGCGAGAAAGTGGGTCGATTTTTATAAAAGTAACTCAAGGGGGTCGATTTAAAAAAATGTGAATGTGTTTATTTAGAAAATTTCTTCATCCTCGCTCTCTCTCCAAGCTCTCTCCAATATCGGAAAAGCCTGAGCCCGTTCATGTGCTCTACTGCAGCGTCTGCAGCCTCCCCGCTGAGTACTACGAGTTCGGCCCCGACTTCAACAGGTGCAAGCCATGGCTCATTGAGAACGTTCCCGATCTCTACCCCGATCTCCTCAGGGTGTGTGTGTGTGTGTGTATATATATATATATATATATATATATA
>BQKN01061542.1:0-16212 GCA_022839385.1 Asparagus kiusianus | reverse complement strand
TTTGTCGCAACGCGCTGTCTGGCGTTGACCTAAGGCTACGCGTTGACCGGCGTCCACCTTAGGGTTTTGAACCGCGTAGGTTGAGTTTTGTCGTCACGTGTTGACTTTTGTCGCTACGTGTTGACTTTTTGCTGCAACGCGCTGTCCGGCGTTGACCTAAGGCTACGCGTTGACCGGCGTCCGCCTTAGGGTTTAGGAACCGCTTGGGTTGACTTTTGTCGTCACGTGTTGACTTTCGTCGCTACGTGTTGACTTCTGTCGCAACGCGCTGTCCGGCGTTGACCTAAGGCTACGCGTTGACCGGCGTCCGCCTTAGGGTTTAGGCACCGCTTGGGTTGACTTTTGCCACCACGTGTTGACTTTCGTCGCCACGTGTTGACTTTTGTCGCAACGCGCTGTCCGGCGTTGACCTAAGGCAACGCGTTGACCGGCGTCCACCTTAGGGTTTCGAACTGTCGAAAGGTCGAAGTGTGAAGTTCAACCGTATCCTCAATCACCGGCGATGAAAATGAACATCGGGGGAATCGAAAAAATTGTTCGGGGCTTTAACATGCTGTCCGGGGATCAAAACACCGCGTAGGGGCCAAAACCCGGGCAAACACCCCCGGGGTGCCTCGGCAAGGCCGAGACACCCTTGGGGTGTCTCGGCAATGCCGAGACACCCTTGGGGTGTCTCGGTATTGCCGAGACACCCCTAGGGGGTGTCTCCCCTTTTGCGGTCCCCCCCTCTTCTTTTGTCATTTTGTACACTTGTTTTATGGTCCCCCCCCCCTTTTTAAATTCAAAATTCAAAGAGAAAAATCCCCACTAAAAACCGAAACTCCCCCCATTTTCGGTTTTGATCTTCTTCTTCCCCTTCTCAATTTCCTCCATTGATTTGCTCTTGAGAACTCCTTCATCCTTCCGAAAGATTCGGGATTTTGACGGGTACCCATTTGCCGGAATCGCCTCCTCTTTCAAACGAGGGTCTCGACTTCCATTTCCGAGCTCGGAGGAGATTTGGGTAAGATCCCTCTTCACACCTTCTATTTTCTTGTAAAGATTGCATTTTTTATGCTTGCAATAGATAGGGTTTGTGTATGCAATACGTTCTTGGGGGGTTTTATGCAAAGGCCGAAACTTGTAGGGGCTCATTTGCAAAATTCGTGGGGCTGAAATTTGGGGTTTTCTTGAAAATATGAACTGAAATTTGAGGGACTTGGGTTCATGTTTGTTTCATCAAGAAATGGGGGTGCTTTATGCAATGGGATCAAGGAATTATTTGGAGGGGTTTATTTGCAAAACAGCCCATATAATTTTCTGGGGTCTAATCTGCAAAATAACCACGAATTTGGGGCTGAAATTCAGAGAGTGTTGACCCCAAACCCTTGATCGAATTTTTGGTAAAGGCACTTGGATGCAAAACCAAAAGTTCGAGGAGGGGCTTTTATGTAAAATTGACCAGATTCTGCAAAAGGATTTATTTGCAAAATTTGATCAGAATTATAGGGTACCGGGACGTTAGATGATCAAGTATAACGACCACGTCCTGAGTCACACGTGTCCTTGACCTGAATTTGGCCTTGAGCACGGGGGGGTATTTTGGGTATTTCGCCAAAATTTATCGCGAAACGACGATTATCGTTTTGCGTGCACGAAATTCGTAGGTTTAATTAGACTTTAACTGTAAAATCCTATTTGTTTATAGGATTTCAAGTCAAAGTGCTTAATTTCCCCTTTTAAATTTCGTGTATGTGTGTTATACCTGATATACTGATCTTTTTGTTGCAGATCTGCGATGTCTTCTCGTCACGCTCGGCTTTCCAGGAGTCGCTCTCACTCGCAGCACAGCGAAGAGGAGGCTCCCGCTGTATCTTCTTCAGCTGCTTCTTTTTACGGGGGTGAGAATTTTATACTTTCTGTACCCGGATTGACCTCTCGCGGGTCATGAAGGAAGAACCGACACCCCTCCTGCGGGGGTTAAGGTCTGTATCCCGGATTGACCTTTCGCGGGTCACGAAGGAAGAACCGATACCCCTCCCGCGGGGGTTAAGGTCTGTATCCCGGATTGACCTCTCGCGGGTCATGAAGGAAGAACCGATATTCCTCCCGCGGGGGTTAAGGTTTCAGACTTGTTTTGCTTTAGCCAATTCAAGTCTTCGGATATATTGGGGCGATCTCGTGTTGTCTTGCACTTTGGAAACCGGCGCGTGTTATCACACTATCTATGTGATGATACATACCGTTCCCCTGGTGTAGGACACTCGAGATCGTCTCTCCAATGATCTGTTAAATGATCTCATCTTGTTTTTATGAGACAGATTTTCTGACTCTATGCTTTTGTGGTTTGTTGCAGTCGAGTTTCCCAGGGGTAGCCTTCCTCACCATGTCCCCACAGGTTGTAGCAAAGAAGTGTTCTCTTCAGCTTCCGCCCGGCAGATCATCGATCCACTTCCGCAGTTCGGCCGAGATCGTTCAGACGATTTCTGTCGCTTGATAAGGGATGGAGGGCGTCACTGTTTACGCCAACTCATCACCGATGCTCCCCTCACTGCAGATGCTACTTCTACTGAGGCTTTAAAGAAGCCAGATTTTTTATTCGGGGATCACACCGAGGATCCTGCTGCGCTAACTCTTGATGAGGAGCACTGGCTGACCCTTGACGAGGGAGCCTTTTTATATATCCCCTCCATTCCTCGCCAGTGTTCTTTTACTAACTTGGAGGGACAGGCTGTGGGGCGACAGATGTCCTGGCCTCTTACCCACACTGCTATCCACGTTCAGTGTGGATACATTTCTCACCATAAGAATCCCGGTTCTCTTGGGTATCAATCCGTTTGCGGCCTTCGACCCGGGATCATGGGTCTTGATACTGCACCCCCAGGTGAGGTATCGGCGGCCGCTCTCACCGTGAAGAACCATCTAGCTCAGCTTGGAAGACAGTTACCTCACCCGGAGTACAGATGTTATGGTTGGGCTTCCTCACTGGCTAAGGGATGGTGGGCTCGCTTGACCAGTTATGTCCTGGGACGCTGGGAGAGAGACTTAAAGAACAGTGGATTATATACGCCCATACGAGCCACCATGCTCGGACTTCCAGTTAGCTGCCGTCACTTCATGGCGTTGGTCGAGACATATATGCCTGACAGCAACACCTTTTTGACCAGTGGCGGAGAGCTAGGGTTGGCTCTTCATGAGATGCACCAGGTTTCCGGCCTTCTGATGGGGGATTGTCCGTATCAGGAGTACTTTCCTTCAAGCCAGCAGTTGGAGCGGTTGAAGAAAGACACTCCAGATATGTATAATACACTCTGGGACCTCACTTGCCACTATTATACCTCCTTGATACAGACTTCTCCCCTGGCGAAGAAGAAGAAGCAAATCAGTTTGAGGCAGTTTGCTCTTTACCTGTTCCCTAATTTGGAGGATGATTCCGGGGAGCCTATGCACGAGTTAGATGTATTGACTCCTGCTGCCATTAATGAGCTGATGGAGAGGGCCGAGGCCCGTTCTTATACTATCGCCAGTGCTGAGGGAGTTTTTTCAGCAGGAACCAAATTTCGTTCATTTCTTCGTCGTGCATATAAGCCTATTGAGCCCCGTTCTTTGTTAGCAGGCTACCTTGCTCTTTGGCTGAAGAAGTGTGTCGTTCCATATCAATCTTCAGACGCTCTACCTCTCGAGGTGCTCTTCCCTGCGGTCCAGCTGGCTTATGGGAGGGAGCTTTCCCTGCTTCCAGCGATGGTTGCGAGTATCCATTGCGGGCTTAGGAGTGTAGTCAGCATCCTTACACAGGTGGGTCCTGAGCCATCAACTGAGCTTATTTGTCCGAAGGTTGAGCTTCCCTACGCTTATTTGATGGCGTGGTTCGTTCTTCACCGTCCGGACTTGATGTCGGCGCCCAGCGCCATTGATGCTCCCGTCCCTTTCCTACAACTGTTGGAGAGGAGTAGGTGGCTTGGGAAGAAATTTGAAGATGTACAACAAGCACTTCAAGTTCGTCGGAGTTGGGAGCTCTTCAAGTGCTTTCCTCATTTCTCGGGACGTTATGGCGAGGAGATGACTGACATGGAGAAACCTCGAACTAACCGGACTGTTCTTGACATCGGCTGCTTTCGCTGGTTGGTGAACATCCGTGTCGGGTATCTTGTTCTCCGGGTGAAGAACCGGTGTCACATAGAGCCTTACCTTCCCTGTCGCTTTGCTCGGCAGTTTGGCTATGACCAACTATACGTTGGGAACCCGAGCCGGGGTTTACAGGTTAAGGGAGGGCTTGTCGACGGCATACGAGCGTGGCTATGGACCATGGTTGGTTGCACCGGGGCTCAGTTTGCTCTTCCTTCGTATAAGCGCAAGCCGATGATTACCTTCCTCAGCTGCAAGTGGTTCCTTTCGGCTTATGAATCCATAGGTGTAAAGAGCTTTTCGGAGTTAGAGTCCGAGCACTTGGTCCAGGCTGCTATGGCGGCTGCTAGGAGGCAGGGGAAGAGGCTTGCTCAATCTCCTCCTTCAAGCAGAGTTGATGGAGAGCACCTTCCTGCGGATGGCGACGAAGCTTGTGAGGAGGAAACGGGCATAGACACCGACCAAGTAGAACTTGATGCAGGTTTGTCATGCTTCTTGATTCGCTTCTCCTCAACCTTGGTACGTGAAATAATCCTTGTTGTTTCAGGTGGATTGGCCGATGACCATGAACCTCTCGCCTCACGTCGTGCGAAATCCAAGTTTGGTGGACAAACTTCGCACAATCGTCCCGTCGGTTCCAAGAGGGGTGGTCCTTTGAAAAGGAAGAAGATTGCCTATAGACCTCCTGTTGATCAACGCTCTCATGGAGTAGATTCCGGAGGCTCTGCCGACAGGGAGGAAGGTAATCTTCCGTCATTTTTATTGTTTTAGCTTGATCTTCCTTCTGGAATTCGTAACCGTGCTTTATGTTCTAGGGATCCTTGAAGAGGGTGAACTTCCATTGCCTCCCGCATCCCCTGGTCCGGATAACATGGATTGCTTCGTGCAGCAGATGTGCGACGCCTTTCATGACGGCTCTCTGGGCATCGATTTGAACATTGATCTTGGGCCAGAGTATAGCGTCGAGCCCACCGCTTCTTACTCAGGTATACCTGCATCCGATAATATATCTTTTGATTATAGGGAAAGAGAACTCGACTGAGGGTGAATCCTTTCATGATGTAGGTTTTGAAGACCAGGGGAATGCCTCTGCGCCGAGTTTCTGCGGTCCTGACGCTGGGCTGCTAGTCGATATGCTGGCTGAACAGGCCACCAGAGGAACTGCGGGACCGCCCTTTACGAGCGATGCACTCACAGGTACATCATCAGCCACCAGGACTGATTCTCCTTTGACTACCGACCCTCCCCGTGTTGCAGAAGATGATGGACTTGCAGGTATGCCGATGATCTTATCACCCTGATTCTCTTTATTTGCCTAAATTTCCATTTTGACTAATAAAGAGGTATAACTGTAGGACCAGGCGTTGTGCCTGATGCTGCTGCAGTTTCCAGGGCTGATATTTTGCCTGAGAGCCATGTCTCTTTGCCACAGCCGAGAGATACGACTGATTTGCCTGCAGGGGTCGATGCACCCTTCATAGCTAATCCTGCTGTTATCTCAGAGTCTGCCGTGCCTCCACCCGAGGGAAATTCTGCCAGTACAGGTATACTTCGAATTTCCTCTCGGGTTTCCTTGTCGTATTTGATAATCTCTTAACTTCCCCATTGTTGTTTGCAGGAGCTCGATCATCTCTACATGAGTATGTTCGCGTCCTTTTGGCTGGTACCGATCCTGAGAAAGAGATTTTTCGCGCGGACCTCAACTTCTTCACCGCCTTTTATAATGGCATGATTGAGAAACTTCTTCTCCGAGGATACTGCTTTGACCAGTTCAGGCGTTCCTTTTCTCGCCACATGCTGATGATGAGGGAAGAAGGACACCCAGAGTTGGCTGATTCCTTCACTGTTGATTTTACTGCTCTGGAGTCAGAGGTTCAAGAATTGAGGGATTTGAAGGCTGGCGGAGCTTCTTCTTTTATGTCCTCTCAGATGGAGGATAGAATGACTCAATGGCGTGACTTGAGATCTTCCATTAGCAGCGAGCTCCGTTCACGCGAGCACTCTGTTGCACAGCTGATGGCCAACCTGGCGAAGAAGGACACCAGCAAAGGCGAGTTACTCAGCTCCCTAGATTCCACTCGTGCAGAGATAGCTAGGCTGAAGGAGGCCTTGGGACGTGCCGAAGAGTCTGCTGCTATCATCACCGAGGACTTGGTTGGATTGGAGCGTTCTCGTGAGTGGACGCTCGACAAGCTGGGATCAACACAAGAGGGATTGATGAAGCTGCGAACTGAAGCCGCTGAGGTTTTGAGCAGTTCCGAGGATTCTGTTCGAGCTCGCGTGCAGGCAGAGTTCGAGCAGAGTTATATGGACAGGCTTTCCGGTTTAGAGTCTCACATTCTTAGTCGTCAGCTGCCTTCGGGTTGACGAACTTGTTGTTGTATGCTTTTGTCTTGATCTTTTATGAGAGACTCCTTATTTGCTTCTTTTTTACATGATGTTTCTTGATACGCCGTGGTATCTTCTTCAATCGGTAAAAGATTAAACCGGCTATACGTGTTAGGTATAGACTTTGGGATTATTGGCCAACCCCCAGCCCTCAACGGGTTTGACTTGCCTTTACCGACTACCGTTTGAATCGGGCTAGCATGCGGATTATCTGAATCCGTTCCGCATGTAATGTTGCGCTAAGAAAATTGCTTCTCTCAGACTTAGTGCTATGATTTTGAATACATAGACTTCGTCTTTCTCACGGGAAAGACTACCCGGCAGCGCGTGTTAGACGCCGACTTCATCCCTGTCTTTTCTGAAAGCAAAGGCAAGGGAAAGGTGAGACTAGAAGTGAGATTTCCACTCCGAGAATTGAAAAGATTCGGATAACCCTAACTGTCGTAAGGTTTGGTTATCGAATCGAAAGGTTCGAACGACCCTAACTGTCGTAAGGTTTGGTCATCGAATCGAAGGTTCAAACGACCCTAACTGTCGTAAGGTTTGGTCATTTGACTCTGAAGAGGAAGAATTTTATATTCTATCTTCAGCAGGAAAGGAAACTCGAGGTGGGATCTCCACCCCCAGGATCCGACAGGTGAAACTAGAAGTGGGATCTCCACTCCGAGAATCAAAAAGATTCGGATAACCCTAACTGTCGTAAGGTTTGGTTACCGAATCGAAAGGTTCAAACGACCCTAACTGTCGTAAGGTTTGGTCATTTGAATTGAAAGTGGACCTCTCGTTCATTGGAGGAATCGAGAGGGGATTTTGGCTTTGGTCCTAACTGTAGTAAGGTTTGACCAAGTGAGGAGTGTGAGAATGATCATAACCGAAAGAAGGTTTGATCACTCGATTTGTGGACCTCTCGTTCTTTGGGCGAATCGAGAGGGGAATTTGGCTTTGGCCCTAACTGTAGTAAGGTTTGACCAAACTGGAATGGTGTGGTGGAGACTATGAGTAGTCAGAAACCACTGAAAGTTCTGCGAGGGGAGAATCAATGATTTAGATCTCATCTCAGCAAAAGAGTGTTTGTGAGAGTTAAATTTTGACAAACAAGAATATTCGGAATTCGAATATTGATTTCTTGCTTATCAGCGACCGGGTTATCCCTAAGAATACCCCGATGTGGTATCCTTCCGGGAACTTCCCGGTACCTCAATTCTTCTGAGGATACTAAGGATAGTATCTCTTCAGAAATTTGCCATTTATTGGCATCATGAGCCGGTCACCATCTTTGGTGACTAGACGATAGGCGCCGTTCGAGTAAACTGTTTCTACTACGAACGGTCCCTCCCATTTGGGTTCAAATTTGCCTTTCTTCTTGGAGTTAAGGATCATAGGACGTTTCTCGGTTAAGACCAAGTCCCCCTCCTTAAAACTCCTTTGTCGAACCTTTTTGTCGAAGGCTCGAGAAATCCTGGCTTGGTAAAACTCAATATGCTGCTGAGCTTCCAGGCGCTTTTCATCGAGTATCTCGAGTTCTTCGAGGCGTTTCTGATGTTGTTCTTCGGTCGTCATCTAGGTTGCAAGAGCGATCCGAAGAGATGGAATTTGGATTTCCAAAGGGAGAACGGCTTCGCATCCGTACACCAATGAGTACGGGGTTGCGCCAGTCGGTGTACGTACCGTGGTACGATAGGCCCATAGAGCCGCGCCGAGCTTATCATCCCAATCTCGCTTGTTATTCTTCACAAGCTTTGACAAGAGCTTTATGATAGTCTTGTTGAAGGCTTCAGCTAACCCGTTTGCTGTGGGGTTATTGGCTGTTGACGAGATGTCCTGAATTTTGAACTTTTCGCAGAACCTTATGAAGGCGTTGCTGATAAATTGAGGACCGTTGTCGTGTATGATTCGCCTTGGAACACCATGCCTGTAGATGATATGGTGCTTGATGAATGCAATGACGTTGCTCGTCTTGACTTCTTTGAGTGGAACTGCCTCAGCCCATTTGGAGAAGTAATCAGTGATCGCCAGGATGAACCGGTCACCTTTGACTGAGGGGGGATTGATAGGACCAACAATGTCCATTCCCCAAGTCTCGAACGGCCATGACGTAACCGAAGGATGCAGATGCTCCGGAGGTTGGTGCATGTAATTCGCGTGTACCTGGCACGCGTGACACTTCCTGGCGTATACGATTGCCTCGTGCATCATGGAGGGCCAAAAGTATCCCATTCTCCTGATGCGATCATAGAGCTTAGGACCAGGTTGGTGCGCACCGCACTCTCCTTCATGTGCTTCTTTAAGCACTTCTTCAGCTTCTTTGGTTGATAGACACCGTGCCAGCACGCCATCATACCCCCTGCGGTACAGCGTTCGATTCTCCGTATTATAGTAGAATCTTGGAGCTCTTCGTCTGATCGACTCTCTCTCCTTTACGTCTTCTGGCAAGATTCCGTGTAGGACGTAGTCGATGATGGGGAAACGCCAATCCCGGGGCTCGAATTCAGCCTGAGTTGTGTGCGCCTCCTGAACCTCTTCTTCCTTGTCGTCTTCATCGTGAAGCGGCACTAAGAGTTGGTGAGTTCTTACCGTAACAAACTGTTCTGTTCCGGGAGGCTGTGCCAAGGATACCGCTAAAGCTGCTAATGCATCTGCATAGGTGTTCTGCAACCGCGGCACGTGCTCGATGAAGAATCCTTCAAATGATTCTGCCAGTTCTACCGCCATCTTGTGGTATGGTAGCAAATCCTGACTTCGGACTTCATATTCCCCTTGGACCTGTTTGACTATCAGTTGAGAATCACCGAAGGCTTCGAGATACTCAACCCCCAGCTCTTTGGCGAAATTGAGTCCTATAATCAGTGCGTTATACTCTGCCACATTATTCGAGCATGGCTCGGTTAATGAATAGGCTCGAGGCATCACATGTTTTCCCGGGGAAACTAAGACAACTCCAACTCCGGAGGAGACCTTAGAACATCCAGGAGTACCTGCGGCATTAGCTGCTCGTGAAGCACCGTCAAAGTACAAACGCCACACTTGTTGATGCGAAGTTGCATTGACTTCGTGAGTTTCATCAGGTAAATTGTCATATATCTCGGCGGCGTCCGTCGTTGGATTAGCTGCCAGGAGATCGCAGATGGCTTGTCCTTTTACTGATTTCTGCTGTTTGAAATGCAGATCGTAGTGGGACAAGAGTAAAGCCCACTTCGCTAATCGCCAGCTCATGGAAGCCGGTTGAGTCATGAACACTCGGACCGGGTTAACTTTGGAGATGACGTAGATGGTTTGTCCAACCAAATAATACCGCATTTTCTGGATGGCGAACACTAAGGCGAGGCATTCTCTCTCAATCATGGGATATCGAGATTCTGCGCCTACCATGGTTCGGCTTAAGTAGTATACCGCTTGCTCGTGACCGTTATCGTCATCTTGTGCAAGCAATGCACTTAATGAGTGGCTCGTCGCCTTGACATAAATCAAGAACGGTTTGCCCGATTTCGGTGCAACGAGTACGGGAGGTTTCGAGAGATATTCTTTAATACTCTCGAACGCTTTTTGACAAGCATCGTCCCATACGAATGACACGCCCTTCTTTGTGAGCCTGGAGAACGGTTGGCATTTCCCCGAAAGGTTTGAGATAAACCGACGGATGTACGCCAATCGCCCTTGCAGTCCTCTGAGCTCTTTGAGGTTTCTCGGAGGTTGCAATTCATTGATCGCCTTCACTTTGTCCGGATCAATGTGAATACCTTTGGTGGTGACGACGAATCCCAAGAATTTTCCACTAGCCATTCCGAGGAAAGACTTGGTAGGGTTCATCTTCAACTGATGGGCCCGCATCAAATCGAACATGGTCTTCAAGTCTTTGATGTGATCTTTCTTATCACGACTTTTCACGACCAGATCGTCCACGTAGCATTCGACGGTCTTTCGGAGATGTTCCTGAAAGATCTTCGACATAGCTCGCTGATATGTAGCACCTGCATTCTTCAAGCCGAAGGGCATGACTGTGTAGCAGAATACGCCGAGAGGTGTTCAGAACGCGGTGTGCTTTTCATCATCTGGATGCATCTTTATCTGGTTGTAACCAGAGAAACCATCCATAAAGGACATCCTCTCAAACCCACACGTGTTGTCGATGATGACATCCGTGATGGGGAGAGGAAAGTCATCTTTTGGGCAAGCAGCATTGAGGTCCCGGAAGTCAATGCATATCCGGATCTTCCCGTTCTTCTTTAGGACCGGAACAATATTGGCAAGCCATTCGGGATGTTGCTCTTCTCGGATAAAACCCGAATCGATGAGCTTTTTTACTTCAGCTTCGATTGCTTCCATCATTTGCGGACGAAACCGTCGTTGTTGTTGTTTGACTGGTTTGACCTCCGGCTTAATGTTGAGACGATGCACCGCTACATTTGGATCGAGACCTGGCATGTCTTCATAATTCCAGGCGAACACGTCGATGTATTCCCGGATAAGAGAAATCAACTCTTCCTTCTCTTCAGGTAAGAGGCTGCCGCTGATGAATATTGGCTTTGGGTTTTCTTCGCTGCCCATATTCACCTGAACGACTGGGTCTTCGGTAGGAGGCTCTCTCTGCTCGAACCGGTCGCCATACTGCATGTTTAAGTGATGAACCCACGGGTCTTCCCATGTCGGCATCTCATCATCTTCTTCTATTGTCGTTGGATCAACCGTGACCATGTTCGACATTAGCTTCTTAAACGCCTCACCAAGACTAGCGTCGGAATCCCAACCCAAAGAGTCGGAAGAATATCCCTTCCTAGTCTTGTTAGCAATTTGGTCAATGATTTGCCAGTCACACTCATCATCTGATGAGACATAGCCTAGACCTCTTTTGTAGCGATAATAATTATCGGGTTTTCCCTTCGGTACATAGGCCATCCGGGTTGGAACCCGTGGACCTCGACCAAAGAAAAGACCCTCTCCGATCTTGAAGTCATATCCGTGCCTTTCCATCATGTTGCGCGTTTTCGCATCGTATTTGGATAGATGACGGGCTGGTTTATCATCGTCGTCTTCTTCTTCTATGAAGTGGTCGGGTATCGGAGATGCTCTTCCTTTGCCGTAGACGACCTCCTTTCCACCCCCAATCCCTGCGGGGATGATAAGCGTTGTTCCGCAAGGGTCGCGTACCTGCTTCTTCGTCAAACAAAATGATTGAAGAGGCATATATAAATCAGGGTTAGCATAGAGTTCGTTGGTGATATCATCAAGACCCGTCGAGTACTCTAAATCATCGTTTATTGATAGTTCTTCGGCAAGTTGCCAATTACAACTATCTTCCGATGATTCATCATCGTCAAGATTGATTACAATGGGTACAATGTCGTTTAAAACAAAACCACCATCATAATCAAACCCTGGTTCGGTATCAGCTTCATCTCCGCTGTCCGTTCCTTGGGCCGATGGTTCAGTATCGGATTCAGCGCCGTATAAAAGGGAATCGGTGAAATAATTCTCCAATCCCTTGAACGGTTGCTTATCCGCGACCACCGTCTTGACTTCATTATCTGTGCCCACATATTTGAGGCACTGATGCAGAGTTGACGGGACTATAAGGTTACCGTGGATCCAAGGCCGACCCAACAGTAAGTTATAGGAAGTTTCCGCGTCAATCACATAGCATGTGACCTCCGACTTCAAATCCCCGATCTGGCACTTAATTCGGATCTTCCCCAAGGGCCTAGACCCGCTGGTATTGAACCCGTAAATCGTCGTGCCAGTGGACGCTAATTTGCTAGTCGGGATTCCGAGATGATGCATCAATCGGAATGGCATGATGCTCACAGCGGAACCCGGATCGACTTGGATCCGGTTGACAACGCTGGAGCCAATATGCCCGGTGAAGTACAACGGCCTATCATGATTGGAGTTCTTCGTCTGCATGTCTTCTTTGGTGAAAGAGATGCAGGGGAAGTGATGTGCCGCCAGATTGCAATGCTGAGCTGACGACTCCGGTTCTTCGGAAGATGGTTTGATCCGAGTCAAGAAGGCTTCGGAATCACTCAAGGCTTCTTGTAGTGCCTTCCGTGTATCCTTCGACAATCGCAGCAACTCGTATAGAGTTATCTTGGCCGGGATGTTGGCCAATTGCGCCATAATGTCGAAATGGGGCTGAGAGCTTGCATTCCCCGGTTTGTCTCGTCCAATTGGATTATTGAATCGAGACGGCCTCGGGTTCTGAGCTTCTTGTCGTACGGGCTCTTTTCCTTTATCCTTCTGCGGGATTTTCTCCGTCGCCACCGTAGGTGTTGGGGGAATTGCTGAAATTCCCAACTCTGCCAGCGTTTTGGAAGGTGGGGTTTTGGTACCCAATTGCTCAGTAGCCTCCGGATACTTGAAGTGATATTCATTCCCGCTTCGGGTTGCGAAAGCTTCTTGCTCATCCTCAGAAAGTGGGAAGGTTGGAATTTTGTCATCATCCACCCCCGGTATAGCAGAGGCCCCACAACAGGATTTGCCCTTCCTCTTCGATTTCTTCTTGTTCTTTGTGGAAGAGGTCCCGGCCCATTGTTCATCTGCGATCAAGTCCGGATGAACCCACAAGATTTCGCCATTTGGGGCTGTGTGTGGCACAAGCCCTTTCTGGCGTTGCTGGTGTGGATCATCGTTCACTGTCTTCACCGCCGCTTTGATCACTGACTCGTGTTGGAACCAACTCGAGGGAACAAATCCAAAGCTAATGGATACGGTGTTCGCACCCACCTTCTTTTCTTTGGGCTGTTTCATAGTGATGACCCCAACATCGATCAGGGCCTGAATCTTGTCTTTGAGAGCGTAGCACACCTTGGTAGGATGGTGCACTGCTCGGTGGAATGCGCAGTATTTCGGATCGTTGACCCTCTTGGCATCTTCTTGATCCTGAATCGGCGGTAGCTTGATCTTGTTGTTCTCCACGAGGTATTTGAAAATACCCGGGATTTCATCCTCTTTGAATGAGTAGACTTTTGGGAACCTCGGCTCTCCAACCTTTTGCTTCTGGGGCTGTTGTTGCCACCTGGGTTGTTGAGGCGCCCTTTGTTGTTGCTGTTGCGGCTGCTGGGGCTGTTGAGGCTGTTGCGGCTGTGCTTGCACCTCAAAGACCTGATTTGCGACCACCGCATTTGCATGCGCCTTCCCTTTACCCTTGGGGATAAAATTTGGTTGTGGGGCATTGTTGGGTATTTGTCCCCTCTCTGCCTTTTTCCTCTTGAGGAATCATTCAGCTCGCTCTCCACGCATCTTCAAATCCTTCCAGGTTTTAGATGGCGCCATTCCCATGGCTTCAAGGATGTCGAGCGTCAAATTGTTGTGGCAAGTCTCAAGGATGAAATCCTCGCTGACCGGATCCCTGCAATTCATAGCTTTGTTCCGGAACCTCTTCACGAAGTTTTCAACCGTCTCGCCGTTCTTTTGCTTTTCATCGAACAGCGTACCGATTGAAACCTCGGTGTCATCATCAAAGAAGTTTGTTAGGAACATGTCCTCCATGTCATCCCAGCCATTGATGCTTCCAGGCTTGAGACGGCGATACCAATCGAAGGCAGCTCCGCGAAGAGTGCCGACGAATGACCGCACCATGAGGGGCTCATTTCCGGAAATAATTCCTAAATGAGACTTGAAATAGATTAAATGTTGGGTAGGGGAACCCTTCCCATCAAACGGCGTAAAGTTAATTAAATTAAACTTTGCCGGATATGGGATCGATTCCCACTCCCTCGGATATGGGCAGGGTATACCGGATCTTTTTACCTCCTGAGCATTCATCAATGCATTGATCTTGCTCTCCAGGTCTTTCATCTTCCTGTCCTCACTCGTCTCGGTCTTCGAGTGGCTTCTGGGAGAGGGGGCGTGGTCCTCTTTTGCATTATCCTCTGCGGGACCACCCCCAGTGCTGGTGTTGACAGGAGGGATGTTGACATTATCCGCTTCCCGCTCATGCTCCTCTGGGTTACGTTGGCTTGGTTCTCCTTGGTGAACCGTCATCGCCGCGATCTGTTGATCGTGCATCTCCCTCATCCGCTGCATGGCCATCTCCATTTCAAATTTGAAGCTCTCCTTTTGCTTGGCCAGGGCTTCTTCAAGTATCTTCGACATCTGTTCGGCGCTGATCATGAGCGATTCGTAAGGTCGGCCTGCACTTGAAGTTGTGTCGTCGGATGCGACGGCGGAGCAGGTATCAGAATCAGCATCGGATTCCTCCTCTTCTAGGGAAAGTCCCTTGTGTACTCTTGGGTAAGTGTTTCGTTTGATGGTTCCCGACCGCAACCATGTCATGCATCGGGATGCCTCGGCAAGTTGATCCAAGTTGAGACGTGGTGTTGATTCCCCTCTGCCGGTCATGTTGACTGACACTTTCGAGTATTCATCCCCTCGGCGGAGCGATTTCTTCTTGCGGAAACGCTTCGGCTTGGAGAGTCTCTCGAACACCGAGATTCTTGTTGGGGTCTGATCACAGCAACACTCGGACAGCACTGCCTTGATAATGTTGGCACACGGGCAGCGGGATTCCCTATCCTGCATGTACCTCTTTCGAGATTTTTCCACACCCCCAGCCCTGTAGTACAGCTCATCAGCTTGATAGCTGGAGCAACCTACGGAGTGCTGGTGGATGTCCCTCGGTATAACACGCTCATCCTCAGACGAGTGTGTTTCCCTTTGGGAATGCAAAAATTGGTTAGATTTTTCAAGAGTGGCCCGTTCAATTTTACGCTTTTGAGAGCGTAGAAATCGAACGGGCTCTTTCAGCTCGACTCGCAATTCAGTGCGGTCGGTAATAGGGGCTTTCCCTTTGTCAATATTCTTGGGGGGATTGATTCCACCCCCAGTCTGGATTTTAGTTTGGGGACCTTTCAATGGTCCCAGCCGTTCTTTGACGGGTATTCTGCCTCGGTTCTCCGGTAAGGGACCGAGGCGACTCGTCAAAGGAACCTGGGATCTTGAATGATCCCCTTTTTTACCTGGCCCTGTTGAGGGTGCCGGTACGGGAGGAGTAGGCTCTGATTTGGTTGAACTCTGGGCGATAATCTTGCCCTTCTTGGTTTGAGGTGTTGGGTTTGCCTTGGGCACCCACACCGATTTGCTCTTGGACGGCGTTTTGACCGCCGATTCTTGCTGCATCTCCTCTGCCTTCTTTAGGAGGAGCCGGGCATGTGCAAGTAGAGCACGGCGCTTCTTGATTCGCTCCTCGAGCGTGGAGCGGTTCCTCTTGACGCGGATCCACTCATTCGCTCCTGATTTGGAGGGGAAGTTGATTACCTGCCGCTGCTCTTGTCGCTGCCTCGACTTCAAGTCCTCTGCATAGCGCACTCCATCCTTTGACTCCTTGGCCTTGGCGAGCTGTTGAGCGAGACGTTGGCGACGTCTTTGAAGCGCTCTCTTTGATGGAGTTGGAGCAGCATCACCTATCGCCTTTGTGGCGGTTGGATCTACGTTCTTGACCACACTGATCGACGCAAGGCCGTTGTGTGGTGCAAGTGTAGTGGCAGCGACGGCGGGGTCTTGAATTGAGGAGTTGGAGATCCCGCGAGCCCTTTTTGGAGATGAATTCCTCCTGCGCCGGTGCGGAGAGGCAGATCTGGAGGAGGAGGAGGAGAGGTACTCTTCGAACTTCTTCTGATCGAATTCGTATTCGATCTCTTCATTCACCCGGATCTTGAAGGCCGGTTGCGTCACTCCGATCTCGGCAGCGAGGTCGGCGGCTCCCACTGTGGTCGCCAGCTTGTTTCC
>BQKN01061541.1:0-11387 GCA_022839385.1 Asparagus kiusianus | reverse complement strand
TTGATTTTCAAGTTTAAATATGAAACAAATACATATTTATATATATATACATGTTTGTTTTCATATGGTTAAGTTGTTTTGGTTTAGTTATGTAGATATGAAACAATATATATCTTTATATACAGTTTTGCTTGTTTCATATTCTATTGTATTTAGAAAAATATTGTGTTTATGGATTAAAGACTTGTTCACACTATTTTCATATCTCGTATAATGTCTACAAACTCATTCTAAAGTGTTTCCAAGTTGTTTGAACTCGTTTTTGGAAAAATCAAGTTTTTTTGTTCATGTACGTGCATGTGTCCGTGCATATTTTTACAAAACTAATATGTTTTTACAATTGGGAAATGCAATTTGAAAAATTTCTTTGTTTACATGTTTATCTTCATATATACAAACATTTTCCCAAGTTTTACTAATTTTGGAGTTGTTTTGTTATTTTCAATTGAATTTACAAAACCGAGTTTTTAGTAGTTTTTTAGAAACTATATATCTGTGTTCAAATATTTATTTCACTCAACTGGAAAGTGATATTTCATAAATTCTTTTTCTAACATGTTTATCTACATGTCTAGAACCTTCCCTAAAAATTTTCATGATTTTTGGAGTTGATTTACTATTTGTAATTTATTTTGCAAAGTCAGATACGTAAATTTCCAAAATCTGTCAAAATCTGAAAAAGTGCGGTCGACCGCCGCGGTCGACCGTACTACAGTGCTGAATTTTGAGTTTTTCTTCTCACGGTCAATTGCGATGGTTGACCCAGTAATGGTAACTTGCTGAATTTTGTCTTTTAGTGGTTTTCGGGGGTTTTGGGGGTTGTTTTCTTCTATCCTATATATACCCCATTGCATTTATCATTTGATAACCCAAGAGAATGTTTTAAAAGAGTTTAACAAGGGTTTAAACTTGTTTAGTGTTTATTTAAAAGAGTGTTTAAGAAGCTTTTAAGCAATTGAGAGTTTTGGGTTTGTGAAATCAATTTCATAAGAGCTTGAGGAGATCCTATTGGTGCTTGAGCATCCAACCATCTTCCTTCAATTTCTTGATCTATTGAGAAGTTTTCTAAACTCTATTTTCTAGCTTTATATCTATTTACTTGTTTATCATTTTATTAAAGCTAGTTTTGTATTGAGTTTAGATTTGATTTACCTCTTTGTTGCACACCCACATTGAGCTTATTGTATTTTCATACATAGTATAATTGGGTTGGTGAGAGTTATAACAATTGAGAGTGAGCTTACATTGAGTTCTCATCTATTATAGAGAACAAATCATTTGTTATATTGTGAGATTGTAAAGTTTTCGGTGAGCTAGAAAACCAAGTGTGAGGAGTGTAGACGTTGATCGGGGAACGTTGAAAACCAACATTATGAGTGTTTGTGAACATTGATCGGTGAGCGTTGAAAACTGACATTGTGAGGTATAAACATTATTCGGGTGAGTGTAGAAAACCCGGTTGTGATAGTGGATTTCTCCCCGGGAGTGGGGAGCGGAGACGTAGGACGGAAGGTCTGAACTCCGTGATCATTTGAGTGTGTTTGAGTTTGTCTTTGGCGCATTTGCTTATGCATTTATCTTATATCACCAATTGTCTTTACTCTTGTATATTTCGCCCTATCACAATTGTAGTTTGATTATGTCACCCTTGTGTTAGTTTATATATCCTTGCATATTTTTCATCATATACCTCTTTGCTAGGATATATCTCTTTGTTCATATTACATATTCTTGCTCATATCATATTGTATATCTATCTTGTAAGAATAATATTTAAATTAGTTTTAATTAACATAAAATCGGATTAGATTAGCATATTACCTAATCACCCCCCCCCCCCTCTAGGGTCCAACACTTTTCCCCTCTCTCAAACCCTAGTACTTTTCTTTGGCGATTTTGAGGGATTTTGGAGGATTTTTCAGCTGGTTTTGTATAGTGTAGAAGAGGGGATTGGTTCTCTTTCACGTGGCAGGAGTTTTTCAGCATCTGAGGCGAGTAACATCTTTCCCAACTCTGGACCCTTTTATTTTGTACATTTTATTAAGTTTTATTCGGATTTTTCGAGCCTAAAACATATTTTTAGTGTACAAAAGATAGATCTTTATAACTTATGAAGTGAGAATACATTATCATAATTTTCTAATTGATTACAACAGTAACCTTGATAAATTTCAGATCTGAAATTTATTAATCATGAATTAAATCACAAGTTTTTGCTTTTAGAACATTTAAACATGTGTATATAAATGTTTAGGGTTTCGACGATATATTTACATGCGAATATTTCGTTTCATGTTGTTTCATATATGTTGATATCAGAAATATTATGCTTGGAAAATAATGATGTCACTTCTAGATTTGTTTCGAAGCAGACAGAAACCTGGGAAAGGGTTTCTGCCTATTTCGATTGATCGCCGGCACAATTTGTGCATGTTTACTTTTGTTGTGTGTTTTAATGTGAACGAGGAGTTGCCTCGAATATTTGGCGTTAGAAATTATTATTTATTATGTATCTTCATATGTGAGATGGCTTGCTCATTTTGACACAGATTTGTTAGAATTTTTACATAATGCATTTGACACTTCTATTTCTAACAAGCTTGCTCATTTTGATAGTGCTTACAAATTATGAAAATTTATAGAAGCACATCAAGAAAATTTGGAGAAGAATCGATAGGCCTTGGCAGATTCCACTTCAAGTTCACGTGGAGCATCATCATGTACACAGCCACTAGGCGATAGCCCTAGTGTGGTATGCGAGTCCGATACAGATGATGAACTATCTATTGATGAACTCGGTCGTGGATATGAAAAATTAATGCATGACTATAAGAAGTTGTAACGTAGTTTTATAGATTTAAAAAGCAAGCATATAAATTTAAAATTCGATCATGAGTTGATATCTTCTAAGTTTGATATTATTGCTAAAGAGAATATGATCCTAAAAGAAAACAATGAGTAAATGAAATTGGATCATGATTCTTTAATCTCAAATGTTACTAGTATAACTCATGAGAAAAATAATGCCATAAAAGAAGTAAAAATAATTAAAAATAAATTTGATTCTTTTTAAAAGGATCATACATGTTCTACTTCTAATAACAATGCAATACATGTTCTACTTCTAATAACAATGCATTTGTACAAATAAATGAGTTGAATCATGTTAAAAATCGCATATCATTTTTAGATTCAACATTAAAATCATGCATTACAAATAATAAAAAGCTTGTGTACTTTTATGCAAATTCTCTTGTAAATTCTTCCAAGAAACCAACACGCTATGCACACATGACATAATTTTAAAAGGCCATCTTTATTTCAAATAGAATATTTATAAACTTTGTTATACATGTGTGCATAGTGAGTTGGTTTTTTGGAAGAATTTACACGGGACTTTGCACACAAGTCCACAAGCTTTTTATTAATTGCAATGCATATTTTCAATGTTGAATCTAAAGATGATATGCGCTTCTTAACATAACGTAAACTCATTTATTTGTACAAATGCATTGTTATTAGAAGTAGAACATTTTTTATTCTAGTGAAGACTACATATACAGCTAAGACGTATACGAGGATATATGTTCAAGAGATAATTCGACTTCATGGAGTTCCAGACACGATTGTATCGGATCGAGGTTCAGTATCCACTTCGTACTTTTGGAGGAGTGTATTCCACCCACAGACGGATGGTCAGACGGAGAGAGTAAATCAGGTATTGGAAGACTTGTTGTGGCTTGCATCATTGACTTTCAAGGTAGCTGGGAGGATCATATTCTAGTGATAGAGTTCGCTTATACCAATAGTTATCAAGCGACAATCAGTATGGCCCCATATAAAGTATTGTACGGGAGACCTTGTAGATCACCGATATGTTAGGTTGAGCCAGAGGATAGCTTAATGCTTGGACCAGAGCTTGTGAGGCAGACTACTGATAAGGTAGCATTGATCAGAGAGGATTCTAGCCACCCAGAGTCGGCAAAAGAGCTATGTAAATAAGAGACAAAGACCTTTGGAGTTCCAGGTTAGAGATTCAGTTATGCTGAAGGTATTGCCTTTGGAATGCGTTTAGCGAATCGGAAGACGGGGGAAGCTTGCACCGAGGTATATTGGATCTTTCCATATTTTGGAACGCTTAGGAGCTGTGTCATACAGGCTAGGTCTTCCAGCATCGATGTCTAGTATACACAATGTATTTTATATTTCTATGCACAAGAAGCACTTACATGATGGGAAGCAGCAGCGAGTGTTGGATGCATCAGAGTTTTAGCTTCAGGATGATTTGACTACGATTGAGATCCCAGTTTGTATACTTGTTAGAGAGGACAAAAGACATAGAAACAAGTGATTCCCTTGGCGAAAGTTTAGTATAGCCGGAGAGGAGTTGAAGAGGTTTCTTAGGAGCGCGAGGAGAATATGCGTCGTGACTAACCTCACCTGTTTGAGCAGATAACTTAAATTTTTGTATGACTTATATATGACTTATGGTTACATGTATGGTGATGTTTATACTTAACACTAAAATGAGGGTATTAACACTTAACTCCTAAGTACTCGGAACATATGGTATATATATGAGGGGTTCCTTGTTTGTATTTTTTGCTCGATGTACTTGTTCTATTTAGTTAGGGGTTAAGTGGGGGTATGTAGATTTTAGATGGTTAAGTGTAGACATCGAGGATGATTCTCGAAAGCACGAAGATGTTATGCAGCGCGACTACCTGCACCAATTGAGGAAGTGGATTGATTTATGTGTGTGATTATTTGTATGGTTATATTTAGATTTAATGCTAGAATGAGGATATTTCTGCTTAATTCTTAAATCTTTTAGAACATATGGTATATATATGGGGGGTTCCTTGTTTAGATTTTTTGCCCGACGTACTATTTTTATTTGATTAAGGGTTGAGTGGGAATATAGTCATTCTACATTGTTAAGTATAAATATCCCTATATGCTTATCAAGAGTTTAATATTATGAGAGGTTTATGTGTAGGTTGGATTTCACCCTCGACATGCTTTCTAATACTATCTTTCAGTTAAGTACAATTTCTGAATTTCGACGACGAAATGGGGGAAGAATGTAAAACACTAAAAATTTGAATATTTTGTTATAAATAATAATAAATATATTATATATTTATAAATAATATATTATGAAGTTTGAGTATGCTAGGAATGAATTTGAGATCAATTCAATGTATATATGTATATATAAGAGCAAATGCACAAATCATGCTCAATGTATAAATCTGGAAATTTATGACCAGTGGAGAGATTTTGTATTTTACACACTGATACGTTGTAAATATGGAAAAACTTAAAAAACCAAAGTTGTAGATATCTTCAGTATCTTTTCAAAAAATCTTTAATCACCTCATTCCGAGGTTGGATACGAATGTTACAGCTAAAATACCAAAGAGTATGTTTCTAGTCAGACTAGGTTTTCCAGTTTCGGGTTTCGGGTTTCGGGTTTTGGGCTGCAGTTTTTCGGGTTTGCTATCATATATACACATGTTTAAACACAAAAAATACCTCTTTTCTCCTATGTTCCAAAACCTAGCAGCCCCTTTTCCCCTCTCTCAAACCCTAGTTCATTTCTTTGGCGATTTTGAGGGATTTTGGAGGATTTTTCAGCGGGTTTTATGCAGTGTGGCGAAGGGGATTGGTTCTATTTCACGTGGTAGGAGTTTTTCAGCAACTAAGGCGAGTAACATCTCACCTAACTCTAGACTCTTTTATTTTAAGCATTTTATTAAATTTTATTCGGATTTTTCGAACATAAAACGTATTTTTAGTGCACAAAAGATAGATCTTTATAACTTATGAAGTGAGAATACATTATCATAATTTTCTAATTGATTACAATAGTAACCTAGACAAATTTTAGATTTGAAATTTATTAATCATGAATTAAATCACAAGTTTTTGCTTTTAAAACATTTAAACATGTGTATATAAATGTTTAGGGTTTCAACGATATATTTACATGCGAATATTTCGTTTCATGTTGTTTCATATATGTTGATATCAGAAATATTATGCTTGGAAAATAATAATGTCACTTTAGATTTGTTTCGAAGCAGACAGAAACCTGTGAAGGGTTTCTGCCTGTTTCGATTGATTTCCGGCACAGTTTGTGCATGTTTACTTTTGTTGTGTGCTTTAATGTGAACGAGGAATTGCCTCAAATATTTGGAGTTAGAAATTATTGTTTATTATATATCTTCATATGTGAGATGGCTTGCTCATTTTGACACAGATTTGTTAGAATTTTTGCATAATGCATTTGACACTTCTATTTCTAACAAGCTTGCTCATTTCGATAGTGCTTACAAATTGTGAAAATTTATAGAAGCACATCAAGAAAATTTGGAGAAGAATTGATAGACCCTGGCAGATTCCACTTTAAGTTCAAGTGGAGCATCATCATGTACACAGCCACTAGGTGATAGCCCTAGTGAGGTATGCGAGTCCAATACAGATGATGAACTATCTATTGATGAACTCGCTCGTGGATATGAAAAATTAATGCATGACTATAAGAAGTTGTAACGTAGTTTTATAGATTTAAAAAGAAAGCATATAAATTTAAAATTCGATCATGAGTTGATAGCTTCTAAGTTTGATATTATTGCTAAAGAGAATATGTTCCTAAAAGAAAACAATGAATAAATGAAATTGGATCTTGATTCTTTAATCTCAAATGTTACTAGTATAACTCATGAGAAAAATAATGCCATAAAAGAAGTAGAAATAATTAAAATTAAATTTAATTCTTTTAAAAAGGATCATACATGTTCTACTTCTAATAACAATGCATTTGTACAAATAAATGAGTTGAATCATGTTAAGAATCGCATATCATTTTTAGATTCAAAATTAAAATCATGCATTACAAATAATAAAAAACTTGTGTACTTATGTGCAAATTCTCTTGTAAATTCTTCCAAGAAACCAACACACTATGCACACATGACATAATTTTAAAAGGCCATCTTTATTTCAAATAGAATATTTATAAACTTTGTTATACATGTGTGCATAGTGTGTTGGTTTTTTGGAAGAATTTACACGGGACTTTGCACACAAGTCCACAAGCTTTTTATTAATTGCAATGCATATTTTCAATGTTGAATCTAAAGATTATATGCGCTTCTTAACATAACGTAAACTCATTTATTTGTACAAATGCATTGTTATTAGAAGTAGAACATTTTTTATTCTAGTGAAGACTACATATACAGCTAAGACGTATGCGAGGATATATGTTCGGGAGATAATTCGACTTCATGGAGTTCCAGACACGATTGTATCGGATCGAGGTTCAGTGTCCACTTCGTACTTTTAGAGGAGTTTCCAGGATTCATTTGGCAGCAGACTATCATACAGTAATGTATTCCACCCACAGATGGATGGTCAGACGTAGAGAGTAAATCAGGTGTTGGAAGACTTGTTGCGGCTTGCATCATTGACTTTCAAGGTAGCTGGGAGGATCATATTCCAGTGATAGAGTTCGCTTATAACAATAGTTATCAAGCGACAATCGGTATGGCCCCGTATGAGGTATTGTACGGGAGACCTTTTAGATCACCGATATGTTAGGCAGAGGCGGAGGATAGCTTAATGCTTGGACCAGAGTTTGTGAGGCAGACTACTGATAAGGTAGCATTGATCAGAGAGAGGATTCTAGCCACTCAGAGTCGGCAAAAGAGCTATGCAAATAAGAGACGAAGACCTTTGGAGTTCCATGTTGGAGATTCAGTTATGCTGAAGGTATCGCCTTTGGAAGGCGTTCAGCGAATCGAAAGATGAGGGAAGCTTGCACCGAGGTATATTGGATCAAAATGATTTTGGAGCACATGGGAGCTGTGTCATACAGGCTAGGTCTTCCAGCATCGATGTCTAGTATACACAATGTATTTCATATTTCTATGCACAAGATCTAACCCATGATCTAACACATGAGATGTTGCCTACTTCGGCTTCACTAGGATTTCATCCATATATACCTCTACATTGCGGCCTTAGTGTTTGAATATTTTTTGTTGACTAGTCTCTAATAAGTGGCCCCTGCATTCTTGAGATCAAAGAACATCACCTTGTAGCCATAAGTCCCTTGGTCTATGATGAACGAAGTCTTTTCTTCATCGTGTTCTGCCATCATGACCTAGTTATATCTTGAGAAAGCATCCATGACGCTAAGTAGTTCATGGCCAGCACTCTCGTCAACCAATTGATAGATCCTCAGAAGGGGATAGGTGTCCTTCGAGCAAGTTTTATTTAGGTCAGTGAAGTCCACATGCATTATCCATTTGCTAGTTGACTTCTTGACCAGCATCACATTGGATAGCCACTCTGGATATTGAACCTCTCAGATGAAACCGGCCTTGACTAATCGGTCAAATTCATCCACAGTTGTCTTTTGTCTCCTTCTGTCTCTCAGGGCTGAGATGCCTCTTCTTTTGTCGATCCGACTTGCAATATCGGTCGATCGAGAGTTCATAGCTTATCAATTCAAGGGGAATTATCGACATGTCTTTGGGTCCCCAAGCAAACGCATCTGCATTGTCACATAGGAAGGCGACTATAACTTTTTGTTGGGGCTCAATGGGGCCTGACTGGATTTTGACCTTTTCTGATCCGTCAAGGTTAATCGAGACTTCTTGTAATTCCCCTATAGGGATCCTCCGCACCCGTCCTTGGTCCTTCTATATTTGAAGATGGATCTTCTCAATTGGCAAGGTTTCTGAGATTCCTTTTCCTTTCATTAAGAGCAGATGGCATGACCTGTCTTCTTGCTAGTTGCTTCTCACAGACCCGACTCCTTGTGGAGTCAGAAACTTTATCATCTGATGATATGTGGATGGGACTGCTTGTAGGTTGTTCAAGGAAGTTTTGACGAGAATAATGTCGTAGGCGGACTTAACGTCCATCACAAACTAAGTTTGGATTGTAGACTGGCGAGGGTATTCCCCGACTACTAGGGGGAGAGTGATATGTCCTTTTTCTTGGATCAAGTGCCCTATGAACCCAATGAGGGGACCCCGGCAAGGCTGCAAACTTGACTTTTCAACACCCATCCGATTGAAGGCATCCATAAATAGGATGTTGGTGGAGCTCCCGGTATCAACTAAGATTCTTTTGACTCGGAAGCCGTTAATCTTGGTTGATATAATGATGGGATCATGAGGGGGATCTCTATGCCTCTCAGATCAGTGCTACTGAAGGAAATGTGCTGATTTGTCCTTGTCTTTTTCTCACAGAGATTTACTTTCAACGCTCGTCAAGCATACTTCTTCCAACCATTGTTTGACATTCACTATGTCGCTCGATCATCGCTGATAGTGTTGATGATGACTCCACTGCTTGTCTCTTTGGGTTGGTCTCTGGTTGGTGTTGGCAACGGGATGATCTTGATCGATATCTTCTCTCCGACTTCTCTGGAACATGTTCTCCTCTATCTCGTTGAGATATAAGCCTCCTTAGTAGTCCTTTTAATATCAAGTCTTCAATATCTCTTTGGAGGACTCTACGGTCATTAGTGTGATGACCATGATCTTTGTGATACCAGCAATATTCTTGAGATCTCTGGATCAGGGGTCTGACTTCATGTGGGGAGGAGTAGAAATGAGGTGTCATTTTCTTTAAATCAAGTAAAGAGCTTGTGAGAGAGAAGTGAGGGGCGAGTTCTTGGTCGCTTCTTTCCTTTGGTCTCTCATGTCGGCCATGCTTGGCTTGGAGTCGGTCTTGTGGGGATCCTTCTCCATCTTCTCTCTTTGAGAGGACTTTGCTTATGTTGTTGCTACAAATTCTCTGGCCGCCTTCTTATTAGCTCGGACATCCTCCACATCTATGTGTCCTCGAGCTTTGGCCGTTAGCTGTTCATAGCTAGTGATAGGGTCTATGATGAGCGGGTCAGCCAGCTTATCGTCTTCTAGACGTATAAAGATCGCCGCCATGGAAACTATGTTGCCAGCATCTTCAACACCTAGCCTTTTGGTTTAGAATCTCTTGAAATATCCTTGAGACTCTCCTCGGGCTTTTGTCTTATTTGCAGTAGGACGTGGGAAGGTTTTTTCTGCTGGAGTCGGCCAAAAAATGATGTACCAATTTTTGGTTGAGTTGTTCAAAACTGTGGATGGACTTTTGATCCAATGAGTTCTACAACATCTTAGCACTTCCTGTCAAGGTGACAAGGAAGGCCCTACAGACGATCGGGTCAATCACCTGTTGCATGTGCATTAGATTATAAAAGTTCTATGCATTCTCTGCTAAATCTCTCTCACCTTTATACTTCTCAATATGTGGCATTTTAAACTTAGCACGTGGGGTGATCCAATCAGTGAGTGGAGTGTTCCTTTCAATGGTATCAGCAATGATGTTAAACGCCTGGTTGTTTGAGTCGTGCTTCCCTATACGTACAATCACGAATACACACATATAGTGTCGTTGCACACACATGAGTATCCCAAGGGGAATTTTGACAAGCGTTAAGCTGATTACAATTGAGTTAGGGATTGTTTATACACATGTTGTATATCGTTGATGAGCATAGCTCAGTACTATTTGGGATAGTGTGTTGATATACTAGATATACACAGTTTAGACAGAGATGGATATCGTTGATGAGTTCAGTTCAGTACTACATGGGGTAGTGCATCGATATTCCATTTGTATAGGCCTGTTCGCGGGGAAAACCGTTGCTTTCTTCATTGTTGATTCTATTGTCATCTTAAATAACAGCTTTTTGAGTTACAATGATCCGGTCTTTTTATAAGATACGGTTACAATGAAAATCAAAGAAAACAAAAAAAGATTACAACTTTATTTCCTTATTTGCCGAACAAATCGCGAGCTCCTGTTTTGCGGTCGCTCGCTTGCGTGGGTTGTTTGCCTGCGCCGGGGGTTGATCCGTTGACCACCGCATGATCTAGATCCGGTCGGATCTACGCAGTACGACGAGTATTATTTCACTAAGAAAATAATAGCCGGGGGGAATTAGTTCACCAAGGAACAAATCGCCCAAACCTCGGGATCAAAGACCAAGCTTTGATCCGGAGTACGCCTGCGTAGATCTGAGATCCAGTCCTCTCGAACACCTACCTTTTTTGGCGTTGACGATCACCGAGCACCAGATCTGGATGAGCGAATCCTCGAAGTCCCAAAGTTTGGATCTTTTTAAGTTCTGAGTCTCCAATCCAGCAGGGCTTCGCCTCTCCAAAATTTCCAACCTTTAAAAATGAACCCAAGCCCCTCTATTTATAGGCTCTCAGATCTGTGCTTTAGCACAGATCTGGGTCGGCCACCCATAGGTGGCCGGCGTGCCTAGCCACCTATAGGTGGCCGACACGCCTAGCCACCTTGAGGTGGCTAGGCTGCCT
>BQKN01061535.1:12224-25140 GCA_022839385.1 Asparagus kiusianus | reverse complement strand
TAAGTAAATTGTTTGTTAAACATCATCAAAACAAGAAGGCCAACAATATATATATATGTATAAGGAAACCAATAAAATGTGTGTGTATATTATATTGAGCTTAAGGTACTTAACACACATAATATAAAACCTAAACTAAGTTACCCAAGCTAGATCTTGATCTTCAATAAGCTCGACTTGGTACACTTGCGGATGAAGCTTGAACTTGATCTTTAACTTAGAATTACGTAGGCTTCACTCCACAATTCCGCCAGCCTCCATTTGATATTGTCGTTGAAGCGCTATTCCATCCATCCTTCAACATATTGTTTGCCTAGAATAAATATAAAACACAAACACTAGACAAACAATATTAGATGTAAATTGTTTGTAAATCATCATCAAAACAAGAAGGCCAACAATCTCCCCCTTTTTGATGATGACAAACAATTTACAAAAAGGATATATGCATGAAAGTAAATGAATATATAAATTATAGTTCACATGCATATAAACAAGAAAATGTATACTCACAATATTTCTTCCCCTTTGACAACATCAAAATGGGAAGAAAAGAATTAAGAGAGCGAGAACTCCCCCTATCAATAAGCATAGGTGAGTATAACACATAGAAAGATATAGGGATTGCTCCCCCTATCAAAATGCATTAATGAATATATGCAATGTATGCTAAGCATACATATGTGAGCAAGCATAGATGGAAAGTATGCTAAACACTCCTCACATACAAAAAGACAATGAAGACACATATAAATATGTCATTATGAAGATAGTGTCTCATTACACTAATATAAAAAAATGTATAAAATAGATTTATGAAATCAAAAGAAAAAGAGCATGAGAATCATGCAAAATGTTTTTAAATGAAAACAAATCAATCAAATAAAATCATAAATCACAAGTAAATCATATAAGAACATAAAACCAAATCATCATTGATTTTCAAAAATCAAGAGTGGCAATTATATCTAGCTATCGAGCTAGTATCAACCCATGTAAACATTTTAGCATCCGGTAAACAAGATTTGGGAATAAACACCCAATAAATCCGGAGGGTTATATAAACACAAACTTCTTATCAAAATCAAAATAAATAATCATGAAAACAAAAGATTTGATCAATTAAAAGTTTGTTTTCATAATCAAAAGATTTTAAGACATAATTTTCAAAAGCAAGAAAAGGAAAAGTAAGAACACTAAAATTCTTGGTTTAAAATTTAAATTTGTTTTGGTACCCAAGAACTCTTGGTACCAAAAGATTTAGGGACATGACCCCTATCACTAAAGCTCAAAGCCCTTGGGTTATGAACCCATTTGGGCGTATTTAGTGCTGTAGGTGTAAATTTCTGATTTTCCCGGGAAAGGGGAGGGATTTCGTTTGTATTTATAAGAAAGCTTATTACAAACTAAATCAATCTGAATTACAACAGAAGCGGAGGGAATGCCCTCCTTGTTTATATTTGTGGGGACTTTACGGTAGCTACAGGATGCTTCGCCCGGTGCTCGCGCCGGGTCTGCTTCCCTTGGACGGTTCGACCGAGGTTGTTGGAGAGCTTCAGTACTCAGTAGAAGCTCCGGGTGAAAGGAGTTCGAATCCTCTAGTCCGCCGGCGATCGGAGCTCGGAATTTGGAGATTCTTCGATTAGCTGATCGATTCTCTCCTTTTCTCCTTTCTCTCAATCTATCGATCTCTCTCTTGGTTGCTGTAGGAAGCTCTTTTTAAGTGGGAGGGGGACAGTCCAGATGTCCCTTGGACCATGGGATGTGACCATGTACTGTCCAAAGACATCCTATTGTCCCCTGTACAACAAATGGTTGCTTATGGGGCTACAGGTCGCGTCACGTCGTATAGGAGTGGGAAAGCCCCTCCTCGTACTCGTGGCAGCGACTACCAGGTACTCGAGTGGATTTGGATATCTCATTGAACGCCGATGGCTCTGACCCTTCGCTCGGGGCGTGGCGCGCTGCATTTATGTGGATGCAGACGGCTCTGGCACCCGTCCACTCACTGGTGCGGCGAGGTACCGAACGACCTTCCGGCGGTCCTGGGGCGTCGTGCCTCTCTCTCCTCTTCCTATGTTCGAATAGAGGCGGGAGAACGGATGTTGCGTGTCTGAACGAGCTTCGGATAGCTTTCGGCGCGTCATGGCCCTGGCCCTCCGTTCTAATGGGTGAGGTGACCTGCATTTATGAGAATGCAGGTCGGTCCGGCGTCTGTCCCGTTTGCTTGAACTGCGGGAGGACGTCGGACGGACTTGGGACGCTGTTCCCCCCTCCTGTCGCATCGTGGGAGACAGGGGAGGCTTGTCCCTGGAAACCCGGCTTTCGGCCTACGCAGGCAGACGTGGCTCTCTGTAAGTGGCTTCGACACACGAGGGCGGGTCCGAGCACTCTCCTGGCGGGCGGATTTGGTTAGTGAGGGCGGATTCGTGTGCCAGCGAATCCGCTTAGTGGCCTAAGAGAAGGTGGTCCTGTTCTGTGGGCGAATTCGTTTGCTAATCTGCCGCGGTAGTTTTTACCGTCTACAAGACCCCCTTCAAAGTTTTCAGACCAAAACCGGCTTACGTGGGGTCTGGAATACTTTGAATGAAGACGTTTTGGACCAGGTGCACTAGGATTTTTAGCAAACCCTCAGCTATCAACGGGTTTGATCTGCCTTTACCGATTACCGTTTGAATCGGGCTAGCCATACTATTCCCCTCAGTATGATGAGTTGTCGAGTAGTTTCCCTTAGGCTTAGTGCTAAGATTTCTACTCTGACCCTTAGCCGCCTGGGGCGCGGGTTTAAACGAAACCACTTTGATAGTTCCTAGATTTTGGACAAACCGCCTGCTTCTCAAAGGTGTGTGAGTCGTGCGGGTGAAATTAGGACTTGATGGCGAAATTTTGGAAGACTTGCGGATTTCATTCAAGTTTTCGCCGTCGGGACCCTTTCCTTAGGCGAAATCAGGCCTAATGGGAGTAGGCCACGCGCTTGTCTGCGGGGCTTCGTGTCTTTCCAGCTAAGGTGGTGTGGCCTGGTCACGATTTGACAACTCGACTCCGCTCAACGCGCCTCGTCCTGATCGTGGCCGTGGTTTTCGAATTCAACCGCTGGATGCAACCGTCGATGAGGGTGATCTGGGCCGTCGAATTCGATTGTGGCCACGTTTTCCCGTTCGAGGGCAGTTGTGGCCACGTGGGCAACCTTCCTCTTTTTTAAACCCGCTGTTTTCCTCCTCTGGGATCCACCGTGCTCTTGAATCTTGCAAGAAACTTCTAAGACGAGAATTCCCGCCCCATCTTTCAATGGCTCCAAAAACTAGGAAGCGCAAAGTGAGAGGTGCAGGCCCTGGAGGTTATTCCGATCGTCTCTCCGCCGGCATGCCCGCCAGTGCCCCGGAGTCGCGCTCAGGTACGTCGATAAGTTTGTTAGGTTACCTCGCGTGGGTCTTAGGCGTCGGATTTGGAGAGATGAGTGTTGCTCACTGTCCTGGAATCCCGCCGCTTTTTGCAGTTTCCCCCAATTTGGGGGCAAAGTTAGCCCTATTTGCCCCTTGGGGGAGAGGGAGGCGACCTTTCCCCTCCTTCTCTTTTTTTTTTGATAGGCGATTCCGTCTGTCTTTGTTTGATGGGCGATTTCGCCCTTTCGGCGGATTTTGTCTTAATCGATTTTCCTTTCTTACAGCGACTTTTTTCGATGAGGCTTTCTCGGAGGGTGTGGCCATTGGCCACGCCGGTGGTACGCACTACACGGCACCCCCTAGATTTCCCTCTTTGGCTCCGTTACCCGCGTTTGCCGCCGACAAGCCAGACGGCTTGATAAAGAGGGTCACGGACGGTCACCACCTGACGCTGCGCGAGTTGACGACCGACGCGGCGTTGACGGATGATGCCAGGGCAGAATTGCCGAAACCTCACTTCTTGTTCGGCGACGCCATGACCGACCCCTCTGCCTTGTTGCTCAAGGAGAGCATGTGGTTCCACACGGTAGAAGGGATTCACTACTACCTCCCCAGTATGTCGAGGGGGTTCTCGATCGTTGAGCTGCGATCCCTCGCGGTTCCTCGGACGATGAACTGGGAGCTGACCCCCACTCAAGACGGGGTCACCTGTGGCGTATTCACGGGTTCTACCGCCGGATATGGAGTGGATGGCTCCTGTAAGCGCGTGACGGGTCTACGTCCTGGCTTAATGTCCGCTGAACTGCCCGTGGGGGAATCGATATCAGCGGCGGAGACCTTTCGTCATCGTTTCTTTCGAGTCGGAGGGAGTTTTCCACCGAAGGATTTCAGAGCTCCGGGGTGGGTTTATTCTGCACCCGGCGGCGACACTTGGTGGTCCAAGATCATTGACCGTGTTCTGGCTGAGAATGCCGATCTCAAGAACACGGAGTTGTATGCGGCCATCGAAGCCACGCGGCACGGCTTGCGGATTAACGCTTCTCAGTTCCACAGCATTCTGGAGCTGTATTGTGCGGAAAGCGGCACATTCTTCACCCCCAACGGCGAGCTCGGCATCACCTCTCATGAGATGCACGACGTGTCGGGTCTGCCCCTGGGAGACTTCCCTTACGAGGAATACGTTCCCGACCAAGCTGAGATCGATCAGCTGTTGAGCCATTCACCCTCGGCGGTCGAGACTTTGTGGGAGTTACTCTGCCATTACCACATCTGCCTCAGCACCTTGGGGGCAGCAGATCATAAAGGGAAGAAAAAGGGGATCAGCCACAAGAACTGGGCTGATTATCTGTTCCCGGGGAACGACGTCAAGGGGCAGCCTGCCCTTCCATTAGGCGCATGCGACCAGTCCGAGGTGGAGGCAAGGATAGCCGAAGAAGGGGGTAACATGACTCTCGACCGTGATGAAGGCGGATTCAAGTCTGGTACCGTCCTCCACTCGTTCCACCATCAGGCGGAGTCACCAATCTCTGGGAAGGCGCTGTTTGCGGGGTACCTCATGTTATGGTTGAAGAGGTGCGTAGTCCCCACTCACTCCTTTGAGGCTCTTCCCGTCGAGGTCGTGTACCCGGCGGTTTGCTTAGCTCACGGGAAGTCTTATTCCTTGGTATCGGCGACGATAGCTTGCATCCATCGGGGGCTCCGCACCTTGACGGCTCAGTTCTGCCGCGTGTCGACTGTCGATGAGGGAGAAGGAGAGGTTATCAGGACTCCCAACCCCCGGGTGGGGCTGCCGTATACCTATCTGATGGCGTGGTTCGTATACCACTGTGAGTGCTTGATGAGTGCTCCGGCGGCTCTCCAAGGTGACAAGTTTGTCCCGTTTGTTCGGCGCTTGGAGAAGTGCTCCTGGAAGTGCAAGGACATCCCTGATGCACGGAAGATGCTCTCCCACTTTGGGAATTACAATTTTCGCCGTTCCTTCCCCTATTTCAGCGGGGGCGGATACGGAGAATCCCTCAGGGATGCGCCGACGGCGGACCGCTACACAACCCTCCCTCACGGCGCCTTTCGCTGGTTGGTAAACATCCGGCCAGGGTATCACGTTCTGAGAACGGGCTCGTCGTGCTATCTTGAGCCGTACATCCCCTGCAGGTTCGCCCGCCAGTTTGGGTATGACCAATTGTACGTGGGCAACGTCAATCCCCAACTGCGGTTTGAAGGAGGGCTGGTGGATGGAGCTCGCGGATGGTTCTGGACTCATGCTGGCGGCACCGATGCTCGCTTTGAGTTACCCTCAAAGGATCGCGACTTGCACCATACGTTCTCGTATTGCCGGTGGTATCGGGGCGCCAGCGCTGATCCTACCGACTTCCGGTTCCAGAGTTCGTGCTTGGCGGAGCACAGACGTCACCCAAGAGGAGCTCCTCGACCTTCGAGGCGAAGGGGCCGTGCAACGGCTAGGGAATTGTTCATGGAGGACCCTGCAGGAGATTCTGAGGGTGAGGGCGTGGGTCCAGGCGAACCCGAAGCGCCCGAAACACGAGCTCCTCCTCCCAGTCTTCCTCTAGATTCCCAAGGCGAGCGGAGGGAGCCTGCTGAGTTAACCCGGGTGAGCAAGCGCCTGGAGCAAGCCCGTGGTGCGATTGCTGGGCGTATGGGAGCGCCCCTGTTATCTCCGAGCAGTTCGTTGCTCTCAAAACGGCAGCGAGAAGCGGCGGAGAGCTCTAGAGTGGAAGTGGCCAAGAGGGCCCGTGGCGAGGAGACTACGGTGACCACCAGAGCGGCGGCCGATCGGGCAGCTACCATCTCTGGGGCGGAAATAGCTCGACCTGCTCCTTCTGCTGCGCCGCAAGTGGCTCCGGCGATTCCGAAGGACACGCTTCCTTCCTCGGGAGTGGAGTCACAGGCGGGGGCCTTGACGACTCCTGCATCTGCACCAAGAGGTAATCTTTCGGTGCAATGCTTCTGTGTAAGAAGTTGGATTCGCATCCTCTGACCGTTCACATTGAATTCATGTAGGCGCAGCCGAGGAAGCGATCCCCATCCCTTCTGACGAAGAGGAGGGGGGTGGAGATGAAAGAGAACCAGGGGGTTCGAGTAAGCATGAGTTTCAATGCTGTTGACCCTTCTAGGCTAAGGGGGTACTGATTGTCATCATCACATTTTTTTTTGTATTCGCAGTTGGCCCCTCTCATGGAGTAACTGGCAAGGAGGACCCTCCCTCTTGGGGGAGTCATTCGGGCGGATCTGAGACAGACGACAACGTCTCAATTCACGAGGCGCTATCGAGCGAAGAGGAAGTATCGACTCCTGTGGGTCAACAAAAGGGAACCTCCGCTTTCGAGGGGACGTCGGTCGGGGGTGAACGCTCAGTGCGAGAGTCTCCCGTTCAAGGGGGAACTCCCGTCGGACTAATGGTCAGCTCCTCACCTGTGGTGGCTTGCGACTCTGTCACTGCCGTTCTGGCGGCGCCAGCGATTGTTCCGGCTCCGGCAGCGCCAGTCGCCATTCCTGCGATTGTGACCACCGGTGCTCCGATCGTGGCTTCGTCCTCTGTGGAAGAGGCCGCCCTCTCTCCTATGGAATGCTGGCGAAAGAGGCAGGTGGAGCGAGCTGTGGCCAATTTCGAAGACACTCTGGCTCACTGCACTCGCCAGGTCTTGGAGGGGAATTGTCCCTTCGAGGAATTCAAGGAAGTCCTTGAGGACGACGCGTCCTTCTTGCGTAAGAGGCTCGGCGCTGCTGCAGCGAGGCCCTATTTTCAGCGTTTGAACAAAGTAGAGGTGGCGGTTCAGCAGCTGCTCACTCTTCGTGCGGAGAGCTCCAATCTCTTTGATGTCGCCTCTCGCGAAGTTCGAGTAGCCCTGGCAGATCGGGATCGCCGCCTGGACGAGAATCTGACGCTGGAGTTAAAGTTGTCAGCGGAGTTGGAGCGGGCCAAAGCCGAGGATACACGGGTGGCTCGCGAGCAAGAGATGGTTGATAGCCGGTTCTCCCGAATTTCCTTTGAAGTGGAGAGGCTGAAACGGGTCATAGCTGACGCGCAAGCTTCTCTGGATGTTCAAGGGAGGGCCCTTGATCAGGTGGCAAAGGAGCTGGAGGATGTTGAGTCCCGCCGGCAATTGACCACCGACACTGTTGGGGAGAAGGATCGAGCTCTCAAGGATGTCAAGGATGTCATTCAAGACCTGGTCTCATGCACAGAGGAAGAGATCCGTGGAGAGATCTTAAGGAGGCTTGAGCTCAGCCATGCCGAAAAGATTCGTGAGGCGGAACTGCGAGTGAAATCTTTGTAATTCGCCTTTAGTTTTTTTTTTGTTGTAATAGGACTCCCTTTTCATGAATGAAATTATCCTTTTGCTTCTGGCGATTACGACTTGTGTGCATACTATATTTAGTATAATTATTTTAATGCACCAGTTGACGTCCAGTTGAGGGAAATTTCCCTTGGCGGATTTCAGTCATGGGCCTGCTTTGCCAGTAGGCGAGTTTTACCCGTGGGCGAATTCGCAGTTGTCACCTCAACGGCGAATTTAATTTGCAGGGGGAAAGCTCCGCTTTAGACGGGTCGCGTGTCCACCCACGTGCATGTCAGTTACGGAGGCGTGGGTGCGCCGTCTTGCTTTAATTACAGCAGTGCGATGGGTCTCTTCGTCCTCCACGCCCGATCTGGGCCGTTGATTAGAGATCATGCTCCGAAACTACTGAATTTCAATCATTCCTATAGGATGCGGGATATTCGGCTTCTCCCTCAACTGTTCGGGAGTGAAGGGTCCAATCGAACTGCATATAACCGTCTAGGATCGGGGTATTTTAGTACCTTTTTTCTTCGTCAAGAAAAGCCAGGGCTTTCTCATCGTTCCTCTCAGAAGAGATCCTGATCACCTCGTGTCTCCCAGATGGCACCGAAGACGAAGAGGGTTACCTCGAAGAAGAGGACGAGGGCGTCCACTTCGAGCGTTGCAGGAGCTGCTGCCGCCGAAGGTACGCCTTCAACCCTATCCCCATTGGGTCGTAGATAGGTTTTTGTCGCCTGAATTCCTTTTTTCATGTTTTCGTTGTGCTTCAAAGCCTCTGGTAGGGCGCCGCTTCCTGAGGAGCATGAGGCCGAGCCCATCTTGATATCCGATGACGAACCTGAGAACCCGGAGGCTTCTCCTGCCCACGGTCCTGTTCCGCAACCAGGAGCGGAACCTTGTCTCGAGGTTCCCCCAATTGCTACGCTCGCCCCCGGTCAAGAGCCTACTCCCTTTGACCCCTCGCGCTGGCAGGTCCACGTCGAGGAGTTTGAAAACGCCGTGAGACAGGTAATTTCTCTTGTCGATCTTGGCCTGGGTAGTTTTGCCAGTTTCAAGCAATCTCTCCTGGACCGTGCGGTAGACATCCGACGATCCGGCGAAAATCGGCTTTTCACCCGTTGTATGCGAGAACTTCGTCTTCTGGAGTCGCATATGACAGGGCTAGAGGCATTGCTGCGGGAGGGCCCGGACGTGGAGTCTTGTCTGGTCCACCTCCGACGTTTGGAAGCTCAGGAACAGGAGGCCCGTTCCAAAGAAATTGCTGATTCGGAGTCTATCGTTGATTTCTGGGTGAATCAACAACAACAGTTAGGGGACTAAGTCGTTGACCTCAATCGCACCATGGCTCGTCTAAGAGCCGAATTGAGGCAAGCGGAGACGAATTGGAAGGGGCTTCAATCCGATGTCGTCAAGGCTGGCAAGAAGGCTGAGGAAGAAGCCCAACGTCTTCGGGCTTTGCGTGAAAAGGACGCTGCTGCCAGGTCGAGCTTTGAGGAACGAATCAGGAAAACAGCCGAAGACAAGGCTCAGGAGGACCACGCGAGGAAGGTGGACCTGGTCAAGGAGGAGATCTCTACTTTTAGCGTGTTTGATTGAAATTTCTGCTATGTATTCCTGCTTAAGATACTCTGTTTATCTGTCTTGCTTTTGAAACTATGTCATGACTCGTGAAGTCATGATTTTGTTTAGATGTATTATCTTAAACACTGGGTGCATGTTTTGCCTTTTTGAACGAAATACTATGCCTTTCGCTATTTGCAAAAAACATAACTTTGTTCAAATGTACTGTCTAGAAGCATTTGATGCAGCTTGTGTTCTTCCTCGTTATGTTCCTTTTGGATACAACCCCTTTAATACTCCTTTGGCACGGCCATCAGCAATTTCAGATAGTACCCCCTTCGGGCGAAGGCTTGATTCGAGTATTTATTGGCGAATTCGCCGAGAGAGTCGTATTAAACCGCCGGTGGGTTCGCTGTGGGGATTAACCTCGACTGCTGGTGAATTCGAACCGTGGGCGAATCCCTGGTGGTGACGGATTCGTTCGAAAGCGAGGTTCGGTTGTGGCGAATCTTGCCCAATTGCTGACGAATTTATGCTACAGGCGAAATCCGTATGGTTTGAGTTGGAGTCGAAAACCACATTTAATTGACGGCGGATTTGAACCGCGGGCAACACTCGCATGATGGCGAGTTCGTCTAAAGGTCCGATATCTGACTGTCGGCGAAGCTTACGCCACGCGTCGGTCGGCGGACCCGAGTGCTCGCCAACCGAGACCGTGCAGGCGCATTTAACGCTCATTTATTGGTGAAGTGACTGATCGTTCTGCCTCCCGCTTAATCCGATCGGTCGATTTGGTGTTTCGAGAGTAGCCTTCAATGGCGCTGAGTTCGAAGCGTCGCAGAGCGTTCGGACCGCTTGATGGCTTGGGGTAATGAATCCCAACCGTTGGATCTCTTGGTATATACTTCCGCACTTGCCATCCTTTGGCCAAGTCTTGACTGCTTCGAGCGAAATCTGCCAGAAAAGAAAAGAAAACCTCTCCCCTTCATGGCCTCCTCTCCCGATCATAGCGACGGCGAAGGTGTCGGCTCCTCCGCCACCGTCGTGAACGTTGGTGCTCTCCCTGCCGCCCCGGTGAGCCCGGTCCAGGAATACCCCATTCCGGACCCTGTGGCTCACCCCGCTTTCGTGCCGCTCAAAGAATTGGTGGATTTGGTGCACGGGTGTGCCCTAGCCGTCAGCATGGGAGGTGAGCGATACTACGATTCGCTCCCCCTGGTAGAGAGGCGTCTGGAGGCGGTCCGCCGTGCGGGCGATGACTCGCTCACACAGCGATGTGAGCGAGAGCTCGAGCTCGTGGAGGGGTGGATGTACCGCCTCGAGGAACTGGCTCACGAAGATCTTTCCAATGAGTCGCCGCTTCCCCCGCTGCACTTCCTGCTTGGGCGCAACGAGCGGGCGAAGTGTATCCAGGCGAAGGAGGCTGAACTCAGACGTCTGAGAAAGCGGCACCAAACGGTAACGGGCCGGATGGACGCTTACTTGGACCGGGCTTTCCACGGGGATGCCGGCACTCTTCGTGGCGAAGCGAAGCTGCAGGAGCGTTCGCGCGAGTTGGGGAGGCTCGGCGAGGCTGCCAGGGAGGTTGAGAGGGCACTGGAGCTCCTTCGCAAGGAGGAAGAGGACAGCCAGGCGGCCCTAGCCAGGCGGCAGCAGGAACGAAAGGAGAAGGCGAAGATCAGTCGTGCGGCGGAGCGAGCCGCGATCAAAGCTAAGATCGGCTCCTTCAGTCTACTAAAGTTCCTGTGATGCCCCCCTCCCTTCTCTTTCTTTTTTTTTGTTTTGTCATTTGTCAACTCAGTTGGTGCTCCAAGCACCACAACTTGAAAAACTTATGCTTGTAAACTTTGGCCTGTAATGGCCTTAAGCCTTTGTTTATTGCTGTTTCGTATGCACAGTTTCCTTTTCTTTTTGTTTGTGTTGTTCTGGTATTTGAGTTGAACTTGGTGAGCTTCTGACCGTTCTGTTCTGAACTTAGTCATTTCGGACTCTCGTTCTGCTCTCGGTCGCTCACAGCGTGGGATCAGGTTGATCCCGATTTCCGCGTTGTAGCTCCAGTGAGATCGAGAGAGTAACGCTCGGCTTGTAGTAGGGAACAGCCGTTCGCTGCTGCGGTCGAGTGGAGGACTCAATTTCGACTTGCCACTCGGCAAGCTGTGGATTGAGGATTTGGCAGAGTTGTTGTCTGCCGAACTGCTCTTGACAGTGGTCGTCGTCTGAATAGGCGGCGACAGATGATAATCGAATCGTCAGAGATGTAGGAATGTGACGCCCGATTCTTGTAGGGACCCTCGCGTGGTAGGCCGTTACCCATCAGTTACCCTAAGGGGATGTTAGGATAGCTGGAATAGGCCGAATAGTTCAGGGACGTAGGAGTGTGACTATTTGACAGAAGTAATAACACGTCACGTGGTAGGCTATTACTTAGGCTATGTTATTCGCTGGAATAACGGCGCCAACCATCAGAGGTGATCATTAACCTGATGGGGGTTTTGTCACGATGGGAGTGACTGTGGGGGAACTTACCACTCTTATGGAGGGGATTGGTAAGTAGATTGTGTCAGAGGTTTAATGTTAACGTGACAGGGAATGTCGTGATTGGAACGACTTTGAGGACCCACCATCCTTTGGAAGAGGATTGGGGAGTTGATTTTGTCAGAGGTTTAATGTTAACATGACAGGGAATGTCGTGATTGGAACGACTTTGAGGATTCGCCATCTCGCTGGAGAGGGTAGGCGAATTGAACGGGTTTGTCGTGATATGAACGACCTTAGTGGATCCGCCATCCCATTGGGTAAGGTAGGCGAATTGGGTTTTGTCGTGGCATGGACGACTTTAGCGGATCCGTCATCCCATTGGGTGAGATAGGCGAATTGGGTTTTGTCGTGGCATGGACGACTTTAGTGGATCCGCCATCCCATTGGGTAAGGTAGGCGAATTGGGTCTTGTCGTGGCATGGACGACTTTAGTGGATCCGCCATCCCATTGGGTGAGATAGGCGAATGGGTCCCGCCAGAAGCTTTCGCCAGAGCGGGTAGAGTAGGGACAGTTTAACCTCATATACCAGTTGGAGGGTTTGAGAACCAGTTTATACTCATGTACTTGTGGGAGTTTGTGAAGAAGAACTAAGGGTAGTACTTCTTCAAGTATTTGCCATTGATAGGCATCATGATCTTGTCGCCATTGGGCTTGACGAGGCGGTAGGCGCCATTTGAATAGACTGTTTCTATTACGAATGGCCCTTCCCACTTGGATTGGAATTTACCCTTCTTCTTGGAGGTGAGAATCATTGGTCGGCGAACAGCTAACACCAGCTCTCCTTCCTTGAAGGCTCGGCGCCTGACTTTTTTGTCGAAAGCCTTAGCCATCCGCGCTTGATAGAACTCAATGTGCTGTTAAGCTTCTAACCGTTTGTCGTCCAACGCCTCGAGCTCGGTGAGTCGTTGTCGGTGGTTGTCTTCCACCGTCATCCCTGTTGCCAAGGCGACGCGGAGAGATGGAATCTGGATTTCTAATGGTAATATGGCCTCACAGCCGTATACCAATGAATAGGGCGTGTGGCCAGTCGGTGTGCGAACCGTTGTGCGATACGCCCACAAGCTTTCGCCAAGTTTCTCGTTCCAGTCACGTTTGCTGGTTGAGGTCAACTTGGTTAAAATCTTGATGATTGTTTT
>BQKN01061533.1:78270-126231 GCA_022839385.1 Asparagus kiusianus | reverse complement strand
AGATATTGTTGAAAAGAAAAGAATAGAAATAATTTATAAAAAAAATAGTTACTGTTCATACAGAATAAATAATATTATTATTATATTTTAAAGATTATTTTTGAATAATTTATGAGAAATAAATTAAAAGGATTTATTTTTTGGAATTAATGAATTTGTGAGCATGATGATTGGAAATTGCGACATTTCATGTGTATTTATTTGATAGTTGTAGTTTCATCTTGTACTGTTATTAGTGTTGTTCACATTTCATGTTCATGATTCATGACACTGTTACATAGTATTTATTGTATTTATCATCCCTTGTTATAATTGAGAATCGTTAGGATTTTATGGCTATAGTGACCTGTGTGACATTAATAAGACCTAGAGGCATGTGTTGTGTTGACTTAGAAAAGCGAGAAGAGTTGAGATGGAGAATTCTTGGTTTAGGTGATAGGATGTGTTTGATGTATATTCCAGGCTCGCGCCGGTGAATTCGTGTAGTCACTGGGGTGGGTCTGAGGAGCTGTGATATATGTGATTGTGATTATATTCCAGGCTCGCGCCTGTGAATTCGTGTAGTCACTGGGGTGGGTCTGAGGAGCTGTGATATATGTGATTGTGATTATATTCCAGGCTCGCGCCGGTGAATTCGTGTAGTCACTGGGGTGGGTCTGAGGAGTTGGGATATTTGTGATTTGCGATAGTCAGTTATCCGATGATATGAGCGTTGACTCTGTGTGAGTTGTGAACCGGTGACCTGTTATTTGATTCTAGTTACGTGACCTGGTTACTTAAGGTGATTAGGAATCTTGTGTGAGATGTAGGTCAGTTGTGTTCTTTTTATACATAGATTAGGGTTAATATTTAATTATCTACAATTTGAGACATATGGTATATACATGATGGTTTCCTTGTTTGGATTATTTCGCTCGACGTACTACGTCTCTTGTTGTAGATTTTTAGGTATTAATTCCATCTATTGTATGCCCCTGTGACTTGGATGATTAGACTGATCGTTAGCTACATGATCTTGTTACCTGATCGATTCTGGATGCTTTATGTTATTATGATTTAGTAGTATTTTCATGTTGATTTGTGGATTTCAGTTGTATGTTCTTTTGTTGTTTCTGTTATCGTATCGTTTTTCGCATTGGATTTCCGTTCGTTCTATTTTCTTTTGTGGGGTCTTGCCGTGCGCCATGCACCTGACGTACACCTGTTTTCTCTGGTGTACGTCAGACTTAGAGGAAGAACAAGTTCAGCAGGAGTCAGAAGATTCTCAGCAGGAGTGCCTTGTAGACGGAGCAGAAGAAGGAGTCGAAGCCTATTATTTTCATTTATTAGCTGATGGTTCCAGTTATTTTGTAGTTCTTTCATTTTTGCTTGATCAGTGTATTTTATCTCTCTAGTATTTCATTTGTTCAATTTGTATAAGGGCATGTTTGACCCGAATATTATGTCTTGGATGATATTTCTTTTATGATATGTATTATTTATTCTGAGTTTGTCTATTATATTCTTGCTACCTATGTTCGTGGACCTGTGACTTCGCATTGTACTTATTTCCAGACGCTTATCGTATTGGATTGAGAAGAAAAAGAAAAAAAATGATAGTGTATATTTCTTCTCAATCTAATACATCGCGGGCTTGTTCACGTTCCGATTCCCGTGTATTTTGGGATGCGGGGCGTGACAGCGGATATATATAGCTATAGCATTGTTACTTTCTTTTGATTTTGTTGAAGAGTTTGGGTGTTAAAAAAATTAAATTATCTAATCCGGTTATAGTAGGATCATATAAGTTAAGCCCATACATGAAATTTATTTTAACCAACACCCATTTTTAAATATTATATATATAATTGGCATTGAGATCTAAAATATGTGTGAGATTCTCTTTGATTTTTATACAAACAATATCTGTTTAAATAATAATAATACAATAAAACTTTATGATCTGAAAAAAAGATCAAACATACAATATAAGTAATTACTTTAAAATAATCTAATCTAATCTATAGACAAAAAAATAATATGAAAATTATTGCAATTTTATAATTTATAATTTTTAAAATCTAATCTAATAAGAAGAAAATAACAAATGCATATACCTGTTAAAAGAGACAAAAATACTATGAAAATTATTATAATTTTTAATCCTGAAAAAAGATCAAACATACAATATAATATATTACTTTTAATTAATCTAATCTAATCTAATAGGAAGAAAATAGATGCAAACGTTATGAAAATTATTGATATTTCTTAATATAAAAAATATCAAATATACAATATAAATAATTACTTTAAAATAATCTAATCTAATCTAATAAGAAGAAAATAACAAAGGCATATATCTGTAGAAGGAGATGAAAGTACTATGGAAATTGTTATATTTTTTTGGCTTATATACATTTGTATGTGATGTTGCTTGTGAGAGGATAACAATTGTAAATAGAGTTCTATTTAAATAATAAGAGTATAATTAAACTTTAAAACTAATTATGCAGTACCGTGAACTATTTGAATTTTAGTTGGTGAGAGATCGCGACGTTGTGTTCTCATATCGTAGCTGTTTGTTTTAATATTTTTTTATAATTTTGAAAACTATTTTGTCTATTTAATTTATTTGGTGGATTTTGCAAATACATCCACATTATGTACATTTGCAGGTCTGCGCTGTTCCTGGGTTTGACCTCTGGGACGGACATTATTTGTCTCACTAATTTTTTTATTTTTGCATATACGCCCTTCATCTTTTATACATTTATAAATTTGATATTTAATAATTTCATTCAAGTTTACATTTTTATTTAAACTATATCCATATCTTCATATTATGTATATCCAATAAGAATTTATCAATTTATCAGCTCACTCTTACTTAATGAATTAATATTTAAATTTCAAAGGTATTTTCGTTTACCGAAAGATTTTTCCAAACCCGATGCTTTTAAAGAGAGTACGACATTATATGTTAAATTAGTCACTCAAATCACTGACCCATCTTAAGCCCGGCCCATTTTAACATGAACCCTAAACCCCCTATTCATCTCCTATTCGTCTCGAAAAACATTCTCTTCCCCAGGACCAAAACCCTGATTGTCACCTTCAATGGCTTCTCCCTGTCTTCGGTCTATGAACCGCACCTCCATCTCTTCTTTCAAATCCTTCATCACGAAATCCAAGCTTCCATCATCCACCCGATCGCAGTCCTTCGCCTCTCGATTCATCTCCAGGTCATAAAATTTCATAGTAACTTCTCATTTCGCTGCAATTTCATTTTATTTTCTCAAATAATTTTGACAAAAGTGAAAGCTTTTTGTTTTTAGGTCTCCTGTTGAATTGGGATGCGTCAGTGGATCTCTGTTCCCAAGCCAATCAGCAGTGCCTATGGCTGGGCTGGCTTCGCGTATGATCTTGACATCAAGAAGCTTTAGCTCTCTCTCACAGGGTATATATACACTCTCAGCCTATTGAAAAGTCTTTCAGATTTATCTAATTCCTTATCAAATTAGGAGTTGTTCAGAATATGCTTTTTTTGTCAAGTTTCTTTGCGTTTATTAGTTATAAATATTGAGTAGCCTAATTATCCTCTTATGCTATATGTATGCGTTTGACAGTTGAGGGTGTTATGTGTAATGTGCAAGTCTTTGAATTTTAACTTGCTTGAAAGCTATTTGCTTGTATCCTTTCTCTTGTAAGATAGTTGATGGCGAATGACTGTTGATTGCATGTGCTACTGAGACTTTGAGGGTCCATTAGAACAAACAAAGCTGGAATAGAAAGATCCAATGCTATATTAATTTTTTAGATTAATCTTAGTTGTTTTTTTTTCTATATTAAATGAACTTTTATTTCGATTAAATCAAATCAGCAAAAGCAACTTGAGCTACATTCTCAGGATAGTAATCAAACCATACACATGGGTATATCAAGTGAAAATCCATGTTTGGCTAAAAATGAGCCAGATTGTTGCCCTCTCTTTGGTGAAGGTGGCGTGCATCCTCAAACACCAGCAAATCTTCTTTGATTGTATCGATTACATGTCCATAATAGGAGGGGTTTCGATTCTCCTTCAGGGTTTCATTGACCACTTCCAAGGCATTTGATCCCACCACGATTCGATGGTAACCGTGAGCTCTTGCAAGTCGGATTTCCTATAAAATTCCCATGTCCTCCAATAGTTGAACTCTTCCATACCTGTAAGTCATCCTCCACTAGCAAGCATTATATTAGCCACTGAATTTCTAATCACCACTCCATAGTTAGCAATTCTATCTTCATCATTCAGTGCCACATTGGTATTAATCTTCATAAAATTCAATGGAGGGGGTTGCAATTTCATCTTTGCTCTTGTAGAGTTACACTTGTAGCACATTTTCTATTTGCCTCTTCAAAAGCTTGTTGTACCTCTAATGCTATTGTAACTATTTCTCGGCCATCTGTCAAGTTATCCTGCACTCTTCTCAAATTTCTAGAATACTATATAGCCCAAAGAATAGTAAGGATTTTTTTTTCAATAATTCCACCCACTATTAAATTCCACTTGACCAATCCAATCTAAAGTTGAGAAAAATTGTGACATTTGAAATCTTCCAAGATAGCTGCAAGGCCTTCCACGTGCCTCTCGTCCATGCACAATAAAAAAAGATATGACGCCAGTTCTCAACCTCCCTTTCACACATAAATCCTGCCTTATAAATTTGCATCCTGTGCCTATTCAAATTGTCGATTGTTAGCAAAATAGTGTGAGCCCATCTCCATGCAAAAATTCGAACCATCAGAGGAATATCAAGTGACCTAAACTTCTTCCAAAAGGACTAGTTTGTTGAATCGTTGATTGTATCTAGGAGCGTCAATATCTTCGACCTCGAGAGCCACATGGTATGTCGATTTTGTAGAGAAAGTCTCCTTGGGGGTTGCCTCATAAATAAGTCTTATCATTTGATTTACACTTTACCAATGGAATTGATAATTTTGTCTTTGCCTCACTTTGTTGAAACATATCACTAATAAGCTCGCTATCCCACCTTCCATATTCTTCATCAATCAATGTTAAGACTCTTAACATCTTCATAGCCAACAGGGCATTCAGATTCAATAATTTTCCTTGGCATACCTGGTACCCAAGGCTCCCCCCATGTACGAATCGATTTACTGTTGGCTACTCTCTAAAAAGCTTCTTTGGAAATTATTCTCCTCGCGGACAGAATACTTTTCCAAGTGATGGAAGCATTTCTCGAACATACAACATTCATGAAAGTTGTTTCTTTAAATTTCTTGGATTTTAAAATTGTGCAAGCTAATGAATCAGTATGTCTCACGAGCCTCCAACATTGTTTCGATAGCCTTGCTAAGTTGAGAGCATGGAGACTGTGGCCCGTTCCTATAAACTTCTTCGCATTGCATAATTTTGGTCAAATCTTCTAATGGAACCGTCGTTCCTCCTCTCATTGTCCCCACCAAAACCTGCCCATTATTGCATTTAAATCATTCGTTAAACCTCGTGGCAAGAGAAAACAACTCATCATGTACACTGAAATTGATTGTGCTATTGCTTTTATGAGGACCTACTTTCCTACATTTGATAGTAATTTTCTTTCCACTTGTTAACTGTTTTTCATATTTTATCTCTTAAGTGATCAAATGACCTTCGATGAACCACTCAAGAACAACGTTAACCCCAAATACTTATCGCTGATCATTGACCTACAGATGCCTAAACAACTTTTAACTCTTTCTTTCTGTCATTATTCACATTCTTACCAAAAGATAGCAGATTTATTATCATTTCTCATTTGCCCTGATGCTTGCTCATACACCGTCAATACCTTCATTAGTTTGTCACAATTGTCCTTCGATGTGCGTACAAAAAGCAATCTGTTGTCCTCAAAGAAAAGATGTGATACACTTGAACTGTTACGATGTATACGAACATCCTGAATCTCACTACAATCTTGTGCATTTTCGAGCGATGATGATACCCTTCCACACAAAAGAGACAATGATACGTGGTTAGCAGGTCTCCTTTGCGCAAACCTCTTGCTAGAACTATATTGCCGCTACATTTCTCATTAATAAGGACCGAGTAAGATATCAGTGTTATGCATGCCATTATCAATTGAGCCCCCCTCGAATCAAGACCTAATTTCAGCATGATGACTTCCAAAAAATCCCATTCGACTCTATCATATGCTCTTGCTCATGCCGAGTTTCAATGCTATAAAGCCTAATTTGACGTTGCGCTTATTATTCATAAATGGAGACATTCAAAAGCAACTAGCACATTATCAATAGTTAGCCATCTTGGGACAGAAGCACTTTGTGAATGAGAAATATTCTAGGAAAGGATACACTTCAATCTATTAATCAACACCTTCGAAATAATTTTATAATACATGTTGCCATTCACATCTCTTCTCACTTATTTTCTGGCCAACATGTCCAACACCCACCTTGTTCCACTGGTGCAGATTTCTTCCACATTCTTTTAGCTTGTGTACAACCTTCTTTAGAGACTCGTTACCCCCTTCCATAACCCAAGCATCCACCACTTTCCTACAATCCTCTCTTGCCCACATGGCTTCAAACTTGAAGCTTCTTTTCCTTCTCCTACATGGATGGATGAACTCAATTGAAGCTTAATTAGTCTGTTGTATCATACTGCACCATCTTGCGTTAGCCAGGTCCAACCTTTCATGGGTTCCATCCTCTCTTGCTGAATCCCTATACCATGTGATCATCCCATCATTGAAACCAAGATCAGCACAAATTGCATTCGTCGATCTCACCTCAAAAATCTGCCATTTGTGTTACAATCTCATTGAAATCTCCTCCTACAATCTTAGTTGTTCTTATTAGTAAAATAAGTTTTTTTCCCATTACACACCCCTCAAACCATAGTTATTTTTAAAAGGGTCAACTTCACAAAACCCCTTTAAATTTGGTCATCTTTGAGATAACCCCCTAACTACTTTAATAGGTATCAAACCCCCTTAACTTTAAAAGGTATTTGAGATAACCCCTCTGAACTTGTTCTGTTGCACTAAACTTATGGAAGATTGTTCACTTTAACCCCCTTAATTGACACTCTCAAATTTAACTTCTTATGTTCCAAGCACATGATAGAAATGAAAAAAATACCACTAAGATCTAAAAATAATTTTGGAAATAATAAAAAAGGAAAAAGAGTGTTTTATGAGTGACGGGTATTTTCTTCATTTTTGGTCAAATGCTTGACATATGACACATTAGACTTTATGGTGTTACTTTTGAGAATTTAAGTGAAAACTCTTCATAAAGTTTAGTGGAATAGAAGTTCAGGGGGTTATATGAAAAACCTTCAAGTTAGTGAGTTTTGTAGCTATTAAAATATCTAAGGGGGTTATCTCAAAATGGTCGAACTTAGGGGGGGGGATTTAATGAAGTTTACCCTTAAAATTACCCTCTATATTGTTGTAATAACCAAGGTTTTAAATATCGGTTGTCGGGGATTTATCGGATGGTCAAAATCCTTATCGGATAGCGAAAATCCGGGGATATATCGGGGATAAGTAATATTTATCAGAGCAATATATTGGATGATGTATATATATAATATAACAACAAAAAAATGTAAGCTAATTATGCTTAATGAAATATAAACACACCAAAACAGAAAAGCAAAGTATGTACAGTTTATTCACTAATTTCTTATATAAGTCTCTGTTACAGGAAAAACAGTATAACAAAGTATGATAAAAGAATAGTTATATAACTGATATTACTCAAAAGAGAAAGTGCGTGCGTGAAGGAATTACAAGAGAAGGAAAGCTCATAGCATGTGTATATAGCCATGTTTCTGGACAAAAAAACATGGTTGATAGAGGGTAGGCGAGCGACGAAGTTCAAGGTTGAAGTTCAAGAAGGCGAGCGATGAAGTGGCGCAGAGAACATGAGATGGAGATAACGGAGGAAGCGCCCTACGAGAAAAGGAACAGCCGCTAGAGACGAAGTTAGGGTTTGAAGGTCGGATTCACAAAGTTTCGGGTTTTAAGTTTCATATTATTAACAAAACGGGTCGGGTCGGGTTTTAAAAACTCAACAACTCAACTCAAAATGCCTGGCCGATAATCCCGATAATTTAGCCTTACTTATCGGCCGATAAGTGCCGATAACGCCGATAACTCGCCGATAATCTCCCCAAAACGATAACCGATTACAAAACCAACTTATCCTAGCGGAGAGCTCAAAAATCCGATAACTCGGCCGATAATATCGATTATTGGCCAATATTTAAAACAATGGTAATAACTAGTGTACTTGTCAACTTTTAATTATCTTTCAAATTTACCCCTTATCTTGATTATCTTAATTATCTTTCAAATCTTAATTAAAAAAAGAGACTTATTATAAGTCTCATAGCATAATAATTACTTGATTTAAACTTAGGTAGATATGAGTCATTTTTAAAAATTCATTAGTCTTCTTAACAAACTCTTCTACAGTTAACTTTGAGGGTAAAATTGAGGATGAGTCGGATGACTATAATTTGGAGGCTAAATTTGTTATATAATGATTTTGAGTGTATTTAAAATACCTAAATTGAATGATGTATATTGACCCAGTTAAAATTAGCTTCTATATGAGCAAAATTAGGATAATTGATTTGTTAGTTAAAATTCTTTTGTGCCATTAATGATTAATGATAGTTACAGTTCACATATATTATTGGTTAGGCTTTTATCATATGAGGTTGTTGTGAATTGAGATTTGGTTTAGCATTGTTTAGATTAGGATGGTTGATCACTTGATTATTGAAATGTAATTACAAATAAGGGCCTTAGAAGATTTAAAGGGAGAATTGATAAATGAACATTGTTATTTATTTTGTTATCTAGTTTGAAATTTGATTTTCTTTTTCTTAATTACTTTGTAAGTTCAAAACGTCAATTCTTTCATTACATATTGAACGATATTGAAGCCTAACGATATTGAAGCCTAAAATATAAGCTACCGTTCCAAGAGTTATCGACAAATTAACAAGGACCAGCTGGATGAGCACTAATTTGAACCTTATCTAAGCTCCTATATGCTAAACGGATAGGATTCGTCCTTCATCTAAGGCATCACAAGAAGATCGGCGGTTATCAGATGTCAGTGTTGGATAGTAGCTTAATTTTCCTGCTCCTACATTGGATGTATGAATTGAATAGTAGCTTAATTAGTCAATGCTCCAAATATGGGGATGTAAGTGTTGTACCTAAAGTTTGGAAACATACTGCACCATCTCGTGTTAGCCATGAATCGGTCCAACCTTTCATGAGTTCCATCCTCTCTTGTCGAATTCCTAGACCATGTGAACATCCCTCCATTGAAATCAGGGTTAGCACAAATTGCGCCCCTTGATCAAACCTCGAAAATCTGCCATCTGTCTTTCCGGATGATTTCGCCCACCAATCTTCTCATGACCTCCTACAATCTCATTGAAATCCCCTCCTACGATCTTAGTTGTTCTTGTTAGTTAAAATAAGTTTTTTTCTCTGTTACACACCCCTCAAATCATAGTTATCTTTGAAAAGGGTAAATTTCACAAAACCCCTCAAATCACATAGTGGTCAGGTGTCAGTGTTGGTCTTGAACCCTAGTCATGGCTTTGTGGTGGCAAGAGCACATGTGCAGACTCTCCCATAAAATCTTCACCTGAACTTTGAATTATCATGCACTAGATTTCTGCTTGTTAGCGTTTGTGGGGGGTCTAAGATAACAATCTTGATTATGAAATCACCATGTACTAGAAATAATTTGGAAGTATCTTGTTTATATTTTGCATTGGCATTTCAGAATTAGGTTTTAAATCAAAATTTAACTCTAGTTCAGGGTCTCATTTTGATTTTAGCTGAAGGTTTGTTTTTTGATCTTTTTAGCTCTGGTCTGTCTTAGGTTCCACTCAGGTTTTGTCAAACTCTTGAACAAAACTTCTCTTGAAAAGAAATTCGCTTCTTCATTAATCTATTTATAATTCAAATAGAATCTTGATAAACTTTTATGAATATCATTGTTTTCAGCAAGATTTTGTTGAGTCAGTTCTCCATGTTGTGAAATCTAAGTGTAGATCAACTTGGCTCTTGTACCAATATAATGGGGACTGGCTGGATGAAGGCAATTTAAATCTGATTAGAGCTCATATCTGATGAACATATCAGATCAAATCTTCGTCGAAGGGTGCCTGCAGAAGATTGAATCACTGAGCTTTGTCACAGCAGGAAAAGGATGTGCACACATCATTGTTTTGTCTAAATGTTCAAGTTCCGGATGGAGGCAGTTGTCGATGGATTTGCAAGGGAAGGAAACAAAGGGAGAAGGAATTAGATGGAAAAGTAAATGCTTGATAAAAGAAAAAGTAACTTTTTCTTAATTTTTTTGGAAATTTGATAGAAGGATGCTGCTGCTTTGACGTGGAATGGGGTTTTATTTATTTTTTATTTTTTATGTTGTAGAGAGATGTACAGTTAGGATTTTGTGGAAATAATTTGAATATTATATAAAAGATACAAATAATGGTTGGCTTGTTTCATGCGCATACACCTAATCCTTTGGTCCCCACACCCATCCAACTAACATTTCTACTTGGATACTCGCAACGTGCATGCTAGTTTTTCAATACTTTTTTATTCTATCTCTACTAATACAATGAAATCCATAGATTCTTAAATAGAGTTGGACTCTTATATTTAGTGTTATTCCAATTTCAAAATAACTTCTAATCCTAAAATATTTTGAAATTTGAAACAAATAATATGTGTAATAGAATTTGAAAGAGACTAGATAAACCAACTAATAGATAAATCAAATATCATAAATGTTAAAATCTAGACGAAATTGTTATCCTAACTAGTTGCTATAGCCACGAGTATAGAAACCCTAGGTGGCCTAGGCTCCAGACATGGCATCTAAAGCCTAGATGGTTTTTCCATTTTTTTAGCAACTATTATTGATAACAAATGCTAATGTTATAGAAAAGGTCAGACATTGTTACATGTCAGACTGGCGCCTAGGTTGATTTCTTTTTTTGTCTAAGTGGTGTTTGAGGTGGTTTTCTGAAAGTTGGAAGAGGTAGTGGAGGTGTTCATAGATAGTGGAGGAGGCCTAAGAAGTTCAGAGGAGGTTGGAGGATGTAGAGACTGCAGTGGAGAAAATCACGGCCTAGAACTAAGCTGTGATGTCCGCGGAAAAGGCCCACATTCACGTAGGCTCTCCCAAGACCGAGGAGAGCGGCCTAGGTACTGCCTAGGTTGGCTAGGCATCCACTTTTTAAAACATTGTCTGTAGTGGATTAAGACTTTAGCAAAATCCTCACTTAATCTCCAGATTGTCGTCACGAAGCAAAGATGCATGTGTAAGATAGATTATGTTCTATGATTAACGTGATTATTATTTATGATTAACACCGTCGGTCCAGTCGCGGCTTCTACATCTTTGGATCAAGTCAAAATTATCTTCTAAGTCGCAAATCTTTATATGGCATCCCTTTGTGCAACCACTCCAGCAAGCATATTCCAATTTGCGATTTTGGGAATCTTTGTCAGTTTTTCTCTATCGATTGTCCCCTAACCACTCATCTTGATAGGGTTGAATGGATGAGCAAGAGACAACCTGTTCAACTTTCCACCACATCCCATTGTTATCTTCAGACCAGATTTTCTTCACAGTCACTCACATCAGTGCCTTAATGCTACTAGCGCGACTAAGTAGCACGACTAATTGTGTTGTCACCATTGCACTGACCAATTCCACTATGGCCGATCTGTTGCCATCATGATTCCCAGCTTATTCTCAATGATATACTAATCTATGTCAAGGATGAATAGAGCTAGAGTAATAGTATCTCTCCTTTCCTTCTCTGTGGGATCTTCTGTGAAGAATGATAGTCATAAAATAGTCATCATTTTAGCTGAATATCAGAATGAAGCATATCAAAATGATTCTATTGCCTTGGTCTCCATCAACTTGTCTTGTGATTATCTGTTATATGGTTCTATTCTTATTTCTTACTATTTGTCCTGAGAGTTTTAGAGTTACCCAATCCTTCTGTGAGGGCATCCTCTTTTAAGCAGTAGAGATTTAATGAAAAATAAATATGGTTGATTGCATGTGATATAAAGATTCATTGAAACCAAGAATCACCGCCAAAAGATCCATATTTATCTTAATTTTTTTAGATTGAATTTAGGTGTTCCTGTTAACTATGACTGTTGTTTCAATACGAGGATCATTAGGACAGTTAATTTGCTTGCTAAAATTTTTCTTATTATTAGTTGATGATTGGTAGGATAATACAAAATACGTAATTAGTTAAAATTCTTGTTATTAGATGAGATTGTTAGGATAATTGTGATATGATTGAGTTTGTTTAGATTAAGATGATTGCTTAGTTGGTTATTAGTATCTTGTTATGAAAATGGGTTTTAGAGGGTTTAAAAGATGGGTTGACGAATGAAAGTTGTTATTTATTTGTATCAGAGTTGGAAAATTTTCTTCGCTTGATCGATTGAGTTGGATAGAATAATACCTTGTGTTTATGGGAGGAATATTTTTCTTGATCGGTCGATGGGTTAAAATCTTTCTTATTATTAGTTGAAGAGAGTAATACCTTGATCAATTAAGTTATTATTTAATTTGTTCTTTCTCATGAGGTTTGGGAGAAATTTGGGGGAAAATTATTTTTGTGGGGATTGTTGATAATTTTGTCAACGTCCCTGCACAGTTGTGAGACTAGGATTTTAATGAAGGTTATGTTATGATGCCAGTTCTAAATAGGATAAGGATGGAGTCAGGCTGTTCAAGGAGATCACCACGGTATGAACTATTGAGAAGATGGTGGTGTGACAAGCTCTACAAGTTGAGCAATAAAGGAAAGATCTATGGAGAACCGCGATGGAAGATGCATCATTCTGAGGGAAGGCTCTCTTACGCCACATTTAAGCTCGGGCTAGACCTGGACAAAGGTGGTGACAAAGTGGCCAGTGTCAGGGCTCAGGGAGGCGGAGGTGTTTCAGGCCTTGGCACGGGAGTCGTCCGGGGCAGGGGGGCTGGAGAGGTGCCGAAGTTGTGGGGGGGGGGGCGGCGCCCCCGTGCAATGCGCATAGGATGCTTGCAGTGGCAAGCCCTTATGGCTCTGAGGTTTAGAGTTTAGGTGTGGGAAGATGAGATGTGATACCATTCTAAGACTTTGAAAAGATTTTTTGTCCAATTAATTTAGAATTGAAAGAGGATAATACCTTGTATATATACTCATATTATAGGTCTGGTTGTCTATATAGAAGTCATAGAAAAATAAAGCTATAAGAAAGAAAGATACTATCTTTAACAATTTTGTTATTTTTATTTTGCAATTTGTTTCGTTTCTTATTTTCTTCCTTTCTTGGTAAGTGCAATCTTTTTTCGCTCCCTATAAATTATGCTAGCACACATGTCATTTTTCACAATCAACATAGGGTATTTGGTTCGTGCAGGGACATAAATTTACTGGTACTAGGAAGAGGACATGGGGTCTGGCGTATGTGTCCAGCATGCTTTCTCAAACTGCCAAGTATATAATTTATTCTCGTGCTGTAAATAAGTATTTACATTTATAACCAAACAGTGATATGTACTATGTAGTACTATTCTTTTCTAGCCTGTTTAGTAATGGAAATATCTTGAAAAGAAATTTTACGGGAACAATTGAATTTTCTGATATAAAAACTGTCAAGTGTCAACTTCCAAGTTTTTTCTAGAAACCCCTGCAGTAATCTCTTTTCCATAAATACTTCCTTTTACTTGCTCTGTTCCATACATCTGTTGTATATTAGTGCGTGTATACTTAAGATAGTCTAGTTTTTTTTCTAGCAAAACCTGCAGCAGTCTCTTTTCCATAAATACTTCCTTTCACTTACTTTGTTCCATATATCTATTTTATATTAGTGCGTGTATACTTAAGATAGTCTAGTTTGTGACTGCTAATGACTGTTTCTGTCCATTCTATCCTTCAGTTCACATTGATTCCAGAAAGGGATATTAGTTTTACTGTTCAGCCTTTTGTTGGTGGTACCCTACTTAAAATTTCCTAGCAGTGAAGTTTTTCATGAGATTATTTTGTAGTTACTTTATTATGCAAGAGTCATAGTATAGGGAAATCTGAGTAAGCTTTAATGTGTGCTCTGCATTGCCTCTGATAAGATTAAGGGTAATGTTGTCTAGCATGAAAAGGGCTTGCATTTGCAAGTTCCTTGACTAGCAAAAGGCAGAAATATGGAACACATCATCAAGAAAAAATAAAAGGTAGAGAACAAAGAAAGATGCACATGCGTGTAGGCACCTACATTTAAACGCATGGATGAAGAAATCCTAATTGTAATTTTGCTGTGCAAATTAATTGCCGCTGGTCATTGATCATTTCAAAGTCAAACAATTAACAGTCATCTCTCAGCTTAACTACACTGAAACAATGGCAAGTGACATTAGTCGGACAATCGTATATGATTGTTTTTTTGCCAGAAGTTCCCCCCACTTTGATATCCTTCTGCAGCGAGCAAATTACTATATCTTCGAGTTGCAGTCCATGCTTCTATAAAGAATATAACCAGATTGAATTACTCATCTAAGTTCATTTTTTTGTTGTGAGGAGATTTAGTCACATTTATCTAAAATATTCCGATGTTATTATTTTCGCCAGATCGACTCAATGGGTCATGAAAAACATCGCTTCCTCTATCTGCTGAAGAGACGAAGATAAGTTGCTGGTTGAATTTGTAACACTTGAAAAATCATGGTGGATGAGATAATTTGTTTGGATGAGCCTGGGGCTGAATTTTATGTTAAAAGTTTTTGGATTCAGCTGAATGTTTCTATTTGTTTCATTCTCTTGTAATTTATATAATATTTTATTTTTCATATTAAATTCCTGTTTGCTTTCTCTCATTAACTGGAAGTTGTTTGATGGCCTGCACTCTGAGCAAAGCGCGTGAAGATTTGTATGGATAGGTTAATTCTATAACTTTAAAGTCCATGCCAGCAGTGGTGCTAGATTCTCATGTGCTAGCATATTGAGGGTTTTATGTGTATGAATTCTTGTTTAGAGTTCATGGCCAGAGTTGTATTGACAAGACTTGGAATGGAGCAGTGTGCTAGTTAGATGATATTATTTTATTTTTAGGATTTAGTCTAAATCTGTATGCAAGCTTTACCATTGCGCTATAATGCTGTCATGTGGCAAATTGAATTAAATTGAACCCTTTTCGAATTGGGGAGATCTGCCTGTTTCGGGTTGGAAATAGTTAATAAAGATCTTTTTCGGATGAGGTTGGAGTTGAGGGCCCCTGATTCCTCTGCTGGCAGTCCTTTTGGGCCGAGCCTTCTCTTGCAACAAATAGTTGGAAGACATCAGAAATGGTTTTTCCAGTAATTTGGTTGTTCTGATGGTCTTCCAATGCTCAAGTTAGATGGAGAAGAAGGGAGGAAGATGGTAGAGAAGTATAAGCAAGACATAGGGTTCTCTTACCAAGTTCTCTCTTTTTGTACGAACTTAGAAGGATAGATCGAGAAAGAGAAGAAACGCGAGTCATGTGAGTCATCAGCTTGTACCCTGAGATGATTTATGAGGAAGATGAGGTAGTTACGCTAGGTAGAAAGATCGCTAGGAGAACATATGTTTAATAATAGGAGGTGTGTCCTCATACGAGTTGGTCATGATTCTCTCTTACGTGAGGGTTGCTTAACCTTATCTTCATTCCTTCGTAGCTCAGATTGCAATGGCCAAGCTGGGGTGAAAGGCAAGCTGCAACTCTATTAGGATTGGAGTCCGATTTATGAGCTTGTTTATTCGGGGGTTCTAATTTTTTTTTATCAAGGGCATGTGATACACGCAGCTCCTTTTTTGTTGGCATCTCTCAGAGGTCGGACTTTTTGGCATAACACTGCCAAATCTTGAGCTATTTATAGGGGTGAGCAAACAGTCAGCTTGGTTTGCACAAAACAATGCTCAGCCCTAGCTTATATAATGTGATTCAACGTACTTTTTCGGAGACGTGCCGAAAAGAATCTGTTAATGGGAATGTCCGTGTGTTTTTGGGCAGTTTCCTAATCCTTCTTCATTCTCTTTCATTAATTAATGAAAAATCATCATGAATATCATTGACAAATTTAACATCATATATCTATTGTATCTTTTCCATAATATATTTATTTTTTTCTTTTCTTATGCCGTGGCATGTATGTTTTTCATTCTGTATTTCCTTGTTTAGGGACGAGAAAGTTTTTTTCCCTTTCTTTTTGGGCAAATTTAGCATAATTCGCAAGACTCTTGGGGGTTTCACATACATGGAGAACCCTTGAACTTTTCTCATCAAACCCCTCTAGTTTTCTCACAAGACCTACTACTTTCTTTCTGCTTGCGCATAGATCAAAGTCGGAGCTCTTGATCCTCTCTTCCTTTTCTAGTTCAAAAATTTCAAATTTCATATATTTCCTATTGAATGTTGCTTATAGTGTTAGGAAATTATGAGATTTCAGATTAATTGTCTAGGATTGATTTTTCTCATTAAATTCAAAGATAGTTTTGTAATTCAAGAGTGATTATATGAAGGGCATCCTCGATGCAATGAGAAGAGTTGTGATGGAGGTTATGTGTCGGAGCAGCGGAAACAACCTCTTCTAAGATGAAAGCCCATACAAGAGAGCCAAAGAAATTCGGCTAGGGAGTGAAGAAGTATCGATGTGTGTATCGATATTCGTATTAGTATCTGTATCGATAGTAGTATCATACTAGTATTGATACGTGCATCGATACTAGTATCGATAGGCGTATCGATACCAATGTCGATACTTGTATTGATACCTAGTGGACAATTACGAATTAAAAACTAAAATTATCATAATTGGGGGTTAAGTTTGATCTAATGGCTAATATTCATTATAATACTCTATAATAAGGATAGAGAGTGACGGTTCGAAGTGTGAAATTTTTTATAAAACTCTATTTGGAGATGAATGTTACTCTTAGCTGAGAAGACCATTTAAAATTGTAAACATTATTTTACAATTAATAAAAATATTTTACCTCTTCAAAATTTTCTTTTCTTCTCTTTATTGGTTGATGAAGATGAAGATGAAGATTTGCTTTCAAGGGGCTAACCCCTTATAATGTAAGTTTTTCTTTTTCTCTTTTATTTTCTTGATTTAGAAATTCATGTTTTAGAATTTTCTTTTTTATATTTTCTTACTAATAGATTAGATTTATTTTGATGTCTTGTAGAGTAGATTTATTTTCATGTTCTTCTATTTTTGTTATTTTCTTGCATTTTTATTTCATAGTATATATTTACTTTCTTGCATTTCTATTTTTGTAGCTTAGATCTACTTTTATGATCTTAGTTTAGATCTTTATTTTCTCATTCTTGTTTTTATTTTTATAATTAGTTTTTATTTTAATAATTAGTTTTTATTTTTATTCTTCTTCTTTCGTGCTATCTTGTCTAGATTTTATTTCTTCGTTTTTATTATCCAAAATGTGTAACTAAAATCTTATAGGAATTCTAGAATTGTATGAAATTAATTTGCTTCTTTTATGATTTGTCGATTGCTCTCTTGTGCTTAAAATGATCAAATTTAGGATAATCAATTAGAGAACTAATTGGTAGAAGAAGAATTTCATAATATATGCTTATCTTAAATGATTTGGTAAGTTATGCTTTCTTTAAGTGGTTTGACAGATTCCGTAAAAATGTTTTGGATAAATAAGATTCATGGTCTAATTCATAATGATTCTCAAGAATTGGAGCATCAAAAGAATAGATTCGACTTCGGCGGAGAATTATTATTGAATTCGAATTCGATTGTAAATTTTTTAACCTCAACCGACAAATTATCATTTGAACGCGCACGAAGAGTTGATTCACAAAGTCAAGCTTATGCTTAGTAAATGTAAAGTAAAATATGATAAAAAGAGAATAGTTCATAAATTCTAAATAATACAAACTAGTTGATTTAATTCTAGATTTCTATCTTATCCACTTAATTTTTTCATCCTTTTTAGATTGATTTCTCACTTGATTCCTCTTTTCCTATTTTATTTTTATTTTTAATTCTTTTGTGATTCTACTTCTTTTTGTTTCCTCTTTGTTCCCTTTTTCTTTTTCCTCTCATTGAATTTTCTTCTTAATTTTTCTTGTTTTATTTGGTCACTCTCTTTCTCCTCTCTCATTCTAGTTTTCTTTAATTTACAAATAATCACAAACTTTCCATATATCTTTCCACATTTACACTTTCACTCTTAATTATCCACACACAACTCTAGGAACTATTTTAGAATTATCTCTACACACCTTCCTCGAGGGATAAACATCTTTCCATACTACTTGATAGTTGTGCACTTGTAACTTTATTTTATTTACCCCTATCAAGTTTTTGGCACCGTTGTTGGGAAATGTGCTTATAATTAGGATCTTTCTATTTTGGTTTTTTAATTTGTGTATTTTCTTGTGAAGTAACCACTTTGAAACTTGAAGATTGAGAATTGAAGATTGAAGATTTACTTATAAAGGTAAGTCCTCTTTTTAGTATTTTCAATTCCGGTCTTTTAGTTAGTTTCTTACAATTAGAGACAATTAGGATCTAACTTTAAAAAATAAAAAATAAAATTTTCTTTTGTTAACCCTAATAAAATTCACCCTCCAATTGTACAACTACTAATAAGATAATAAATTCAAACAAGAGCTCTCTTTCTCACATTTATTTGATTGTTAACTTAATTAAAAAACAAAAAGATTTTATTTTTACATCCTTTTGTAATTATTTTTTAATTCCTAGGGTTGCATTGTATATAGCAGTAGAAATTTAACAAAGTGATTTAAGCATCTTGATTTGATACATACTTAAAAATATTATTAAAAGGAAAAACCGTAGTCAAGATAAGGTGAGAGATTTTATTACCCTTCCCTTAGCCCACAAATCACTAATTTCTCACTATACAACCCCAAGCATTTAAAACTCATTAGATGTTAGCCCTTAAGGACTTGAGCTCACTAAGGAGTAAGAAATCTTCATGTGAACTAGTTTAAGTTTACTTAAATTCGTTGGTGTCTAAGGTAAGGTTTAGAGGTTGTGTAAAGTGATCCCTAATGAACGAGGTACTTAATTGGTCTTAGCCTGTCTCTAGTACAATCCTTATCTGGATAAGTGTAAAACCCCGTAATTTTTAAAAATATTATGGTAAATAGTATTAAGTGAGTTATATTATGATAAATATTATTTATTGATAAATGAGTACGTTGGTAATCGATTTGAGATTGATTAAGTATGTATATAAGAGTAAACGAGTGAAAACATGCACATGTGCACAAACCTGTAAGTTAAATTTTTCTTCTAGCCGATCGACTAACAACTTGTATCAGTCGACCGATGGGAGTTGGCCAGTCGACCGAGGCTAGCATCAGTTGATCGATGGGAAGGCAGACTCCTTATACGAGTTAGGTTTCGGGTCCTTTTGATTTGTTTTGGGTTTGCCTATATATATGGTTATATTCACGAAAATTTCCCTTTTTCATCATATTTCTAAACCCTAGCAGCCACCTTCTCCCCTCAGCAAACCCTAGAGAGTTATTGGTGAATTTCAAAGAGCTTTGTGAAGCAAATACCGAGAAGAGGGCGAGATCGTTGGCGCTCGACGAAGGAGGATCTGTTTTCTTGCATTGTTGGTGATTCCAGCACGTGTCGAGGCGAGTTTCATCTCCTCTAATCCCATCCCCGTGTTTATATGGTTTTCACTTGTTTCTATTTAGATTTATTGGACTTTAAAACATAGTTTAAGTATAAAGATTGTTCTTTTAAACCATAAGGCTACAAGATTTGATCCTTTGATTTTAAAAAGCTATAATACTGATTCTTTGTTTTGGATTTAACTTCTAAAATAAATGTTAACATGAGATTTTGTCGAGATTTATGGTTTTCATGATAAATTCTTACGAATATGTTCATGTTAGGGTTAATAGAATTCACTCAAACTTGATAAATTGAGTTTCATGTAGTTAATTGAACCCTAATTACCTTAAACAAGTTTAATTATATGTGTTTATATGTAAAAATATCAATTTGATGGATTGTAGATCAAAGCTTGCACTAATTTTCACTTTCAGTTTCTGCTCTGGTCGGTCGACCGAACGAAGGAGTCGGTCGACCGATCCAGATTATGTAGCGCGTGCACATTTGTGCATGACGTTGATCGGTCGATCGATGGCCTACATCGGTCGACCGATGTGCTGCTGTTTGAGTATTTTTTTCACTATGTTTTTTGATTGCAACCACAGAGTACGTGTTGCACGTAGACCCATGCACATGACCCTAAGAGTGTTACACGTATTGGTGATGAGCACGCACGAGCATTCGGAGGTGCGTAACGTATATTTTGATCTAGTCATGATAGATAGTGGCATATATTGCATTTCATGAATGTGTGGATACTGAGTGGGTTTAGTTGGTATTCCTGCAATGAGACCGCGGCTGGACTATAGTCAGAGTGCGTTAGTTATACCCCACAATGAGACCGTAGCTAGACGACATTCTATGTTGCATCATTGTTTTTTGAAATATGGTGATATGTCTGTTTCCACAGGGCGATTGAGTAAGGTTGTTGATTCTACATAATACTGTGAGTGCCTTACAAAAGTATCGTTGTGCCTTACAAAAGTATTGTTGTTTCTGTTAGAATATTGCACATATTGCATTCATGCTCCCATGTTAGTTATCCGAGAGTACGGTATGAGACTGAGGATGTTATTCATGACAATTCTATGCAAGAAGTTTGTATCGGATGTTTATTTCTATGACTGCGCCACCTACCCGAGGACAATGTGAGCTGTTTGACATGATTGGCATTGGATGAGGTTTGGTATGATACTGTCTTTTATTTATTGTTTTATCCTTAGGATTTGGAGTTGGTATTTAGTTATTCACAATTTGCGATACGAGATATATACATGAGGGTTTTCTTGTTTGGATTATTTCACTCGACGTACCCATTCTCGTGTTGTGGATTTCTAAATATCAATTTCACTTAGTTCAAGATAGATGATTTTATATCTATATGTACTAACTTGTATTTTTATATACTCCAACCCCCTCCCCATGGGAGCGGTGGAGATAATATCGCTAGCGCTTTGACGCTCGTTGTTTCTCCTATTTTCAGGTAGCGAGTCAGGTGCACAGAGAGTCGCAGGTTGATGGAGACTCAGTTTAGCTCACCATCAGTTTTTTATAGTAGTTATTTAGAGCTCCACAATAGTTATGATTTTCTTTCAGACATTTAGAGTTGTATTTTATTTTGTAAAGGCTAAGTGCCTTAGTACTATTTCATTTGACTCTATGTATGAGATACTTCACATTGGTTTTAGTTTGTTAGTTGTATTTTATTTTATTCAGTTAGAACATGATTATATTTTCCCTTCATTTCCTTTATCATGTCCATATTACTGTCATCTTTACCTTATCTGCTTTGTACCTACACTTATTTATTGTTTATTCCACTAGAGAGATATTACTGTGATGATGAAACATGTTTTTGCACATTGTGGGTGCATGGAAGGTTTGACATACCTTGAATTGCAGCCTTCTGTGAAACCAAGAGCATCACAGTTGCTATTAGAGCTCTAGTTCTAACATCCTTAGGATCATCTTGTGTCGAGTCGTGTAGCTAGGATAGAGTTTCCTACAATTCATGTATAGAGTCTGCTAGGAATTCCTAGATTGAGTGAAGACGTTATATATGTAACTCGAAAATTACGATATTTGTTTTATGATAACTATCTTACTTTGATTGTAAAGTATTTGCGTGAATGATATGTGATATGATTTACCTATTGTTATATGTTACGTTATTTTGCTTAGGTCTCATTTACTGTGTCTAGTAAGCTCTCGTCCTGAAATTTCAGATGTCAGGATGACGACGCGGACGGAGAGGAACCCGTGCTCAGGGAGATGGGCAAGCTAATTCAGAGCCCGAGCCACAGCAGGCTCCATAGTACTTGATTGACTTCATAGTACCGCTTGTAGCCCGGTTAGCAGCGATTGAGGATCAGATGGCGAATCAGGTTCCGCCAGTGATACCACCTCCAGTGGTGCCGCCACCAGCAGCTCATGTACCTATTGCAGAGGAGTCACCAGCAGTCACACCACCACTAGCTGTTGATAGGGCTGCAGAGTAAGAGGCTTGACTCCGTTTAGTAGAGAGGTACTAGAAGATGAGGGCGCCAGAGTTTCAGGGCACATCAGACTCACTTGTAGCTCATAAGTGGAAGGAAGATGTGGAAAGTATTCTAGATATGCTTAGCGTCGATTCAGTCCAAAAGCAGAGACTAGAAGCTTTCAGCCTTAATGGCGATGCCAAAGGGTGGTATCAACTTTAGTTCACTCTGGATCAGTGCATGACACTTACCTGGGAGGACTTCATCTATTTCTTCGACGAGCAGTATGTATCATCTGCGGTGAAAGCCAAAAAAGAGTTGGAGTTAGCCCGGTTAGAGCAGTGAGATATGACTGTAGCTAATTATGAGAGCAAGTTTGTGGGTTTGCTTAGGTTTACGAGCATGTGGCAGACTGGGGAGCGTCAGGCTCATATGTTTCTGATGGGACTTCGCTCGAGCTTACGTCGCTATTTAGTATCTTGGCATTTTCATTTAGTGTGGGAGGTAACCGATGTCGCTATATCATAGGAGACCGAGACCGCTATGTTCCAGAAGGGCAAGGAAGGGAATGTTAGAGCAGGATAAACCGGAGATAAGGGCAAGGGTAAGAGACCATTTTTAGGACTCGAAGGAACCCAGCAGTAGGGCAAGGGTTCACAACAACAACATCAAGGTCTTCATAAGAAGAGGCCACATCAGGATCAGAGGCCACTGTAGCAGCGTAAATTTTAGGGCACTTGTTTTCACTGTCACAAGTTTGGACACAGAGCCGCAGAGTATAGCAGCACGCCAGCAGGATGCCACCAGGGCAAGAATCACAGTTAGCAATAGCAAAACCGTGGACATGGCAGAGGACATGGCTAGCAGCTGAGGCTTGAGGCACCGCCAACAGTTCCGAGGATTAAGGGGCAGGTATGAGCTATTCAGGAGATTCCCCAGGGATAGATAGTCCCGTATACTATAGAGCCTTTAGCGAAGTAGTTCGGAGCTTCAGGAAGAGTGTATGCAGTAGTACCGCGTGACCACGGTACGAGCGGGGCCATAGTAGAAGGTACTTTCCTTGTGAACTCCTTCCTAGCCCGTATTCTTTTCGATTCAGAAGTTTCACATTCTTTCATCTCCTATGCTTTCATGATTAGACTCCATCTTGTAGCACAACCCTTAGATATTCCTCTGTTAGTTTCTACTCCTTTGGGAGAAGTGTACCTCTTTGAGAGTATCTATAGGAGATGCATTATCAGCTTAGACGAGTTTGAGTTTGTTGTCGATTTGATCATTTTTCATATGTCTGATTTCGACGTGATTCTTGGTATAAATTGGCTATCATCCTACCACGTTAGTATCAACTATTTTGCAAAAATAGTCAGCTTGCGAGCGTCCGATAGGACCGAGTTAGTCGTAGAAACCTCACAGGGTAACCAGTTTACAGAGTCATTTCTAGCATATATCGAGGAGGTGATGTTTCGAGATCAGGGTGCTGATTTGTGTCAGATCAAAGTGGTCTCAGAGTATCAGGATATCTTTCAGGACATACCTGAATTACCTCCAGTGAGAGAGGTTGAGTTCTGCATCGAGTTGTAGCCGGGTACAACATCGATCTCCAGTGCACCTTATCGTATGGCATCTGCTGAGATGAGGGAGCTACAGATTCAGTTAGAGGAGCTCATTGCTCAGGGTTTCATTCACCTGAGTAATTCTCCATGGGGAGCATAGGTCTTCTTCGTGAAGAAGAAGGACGACAACATGCATTTGTGCATAGATTATTATGAGTTGAATAAGGTCACCATCCGGAACATGTATCCACTACCGAGGATTGATGACTTATTCGACCAGTTGTAGGAAGCGCAGTGTTTCTCAAAAATTGATCTTCGTTCTTGCTATCATCAGTTGTGGGTTCGGGAGATGGATATTCCCAAGACCGCTTTCTGACTCGATATGGGTCTTTCGAGTTTCTTGTCATGCTATTTGGGCTGACCAATGCACTCATAATATTCATGGATTTGATGAACCTGATTTTCTATCCGTATTTAGACCAGTTTATCATCGTTTTTATCGACAACATCCTCATTTATTTGAGGTCAGAGGCCGAGCACGAGCAGCATCTTCGTCTAGCATTGCAGACATTACGGGAGCACCAGTTGTATGCTAAAAAAATATGAATTTTGGCTTTCAGAAGTTAGATTTTTGGGCCACGTCATTAGCAAGCAGGGCATTGTAATGGATCCGGCCAAAATGGAGGAAATTCTTGATTTGGAGCCGCCGAAGACTGTTATAGAGATTCATAGTTTTTTGGGGCTTGCTGGCTATTACAGGAAGATCATCCAGAATTTTTTGAAGATTATTACTCCGCTGACATGCCTTATTAAGAAGGATGTACAGTTTATTTAGGGACCAGAGTGCCAGAAAGCCTTTGAGACATTGAAAATCAATATGACTACAACGCCGATGTGATTATCTCGAGCAGTGATAAGACTTTTGTGGTCTAGACGGATACATCATTATCGGGTTTAGGAGGTGTTTTGATGCAGATCCAGAGTAGTGGCTTATATTTCGCGGTAGTTGAGAACGCATGAGCAAAATTATCCTACTCATGACTTGGAGTTGGCAGCGGTAGTCTTCGCACTGAAGACATGGAGACATTATCTTTATGGAGTTCAGTTTGAGCTGTTTATGGACCATCAGAGTCTGAAGTCTCTTTTCTCACAGAAGTAACTCAACCAGAGGCAGCAGCGATGGGTCGAGTTCATCAATGATTATGAGTTTGTGGTTCAGTACCATTCGAGAAAGGCGAATGTAGTAGTAGACACATTGAGTAGGAAGCGCCATCATGGGCTTGCAGCTTTGAGGTGTTCATTGTATCGAGATCTCCTCACACCAAGCCAGTTTGGTTTTAGGCCAGAGATTAGCAAATGCAGTGCATTTTTAGGAGCGTTAGCCGTATAATCGATGTGGACTGATAGAGTGGTCAGTGCTCAATTGAAGGACTCTTAGATTCAAACCTAAAAGGAGGAGATTTCTAAAAAGCCTGAGGCAGATTGGACCATCGGATCAGATAGGGCCTTCGAATGAAAGGCCGAATTGTAGTGCCCAAGAATCCATAGTTGAAAAAAGATCTATTTGACGAGGCACACCACACCAGGTACACAGTGCATCCAGGCACAACCAAGATGTATAAGGCCTTGAAGAGATATTTTTGGTGGAGTTGTATGCATACGGATAATGTGAAGTATGTAGCAAGGTGCTTTACCTATCAGCAAGTGAAAGTAGAACATCAGAGACCTGCGGGTATCCTATAGCCTTACCCATTCCTAAGTAAAAATGGATAGATATTTTGATAGATTTTATTATGGGCTTGTTTAGGTCAAAAGTCGCCGTTTTCGTTGCTTCGAATCTATTACAACTTTGGTCGTTACAATAAACTCAAATAAATGAGAAAAAGTCGATCTTTTTATAAGATCTCTTTATACAATGAAAATACTAAAAAGTATAACTCTTGTCAAACAGCGCAATGGACGCTTATCACCCGCTGCTTACATGAGATCTTTGCCTGTACCGGGGACGTTAATATTCGTGGACTGTCGCGGATCAGATCCGGTTGACAGATCGATGATCAAAGCTCTTACTTCATGAAGGAAGTAATCGCTGCAGCGGTAATCTCGACCAAGTGAGATTACGGCTCTTCTCGAGATTTAAGACTAAGCTTAAATTCGAAGGAATGGGGGAACGGGTCTCAGATCTCTCGAACTTCACTCTTTATGCACAGGAGATCGCCAAGACCTGCTAACTCTCGCTGTAAATTCGTGGCTCCACTCTACAATTTGGCAGCACCTCGCCTTCTTGATCTTCCGCCTCTAGAAATGAGCCCCTGAGCTCGTATTTATAGGCTTCGGTTGGGGGGTTTTTGGATAAGAACGAGTGATTCATCTTTATCTCCAGTTAATAACTGATTAACCATGTTTAGAGATAGTATCAAGGAAATTGGGAACCTCTAGAACAGAAGAAATCTCATGAAAACCCGTCGAAAACCATCAAAATGTGTTTTCGGATGAAATCTGCCAAACCAGGTTCAAACGAACCGAACCGAACCGGGTGCGAACAGGCGTGAACTACCACTTGGTGGCTCGGCCTTGGCCGAGCCAGTTCGTGCCACCTTGGCTATTTTGACTCTAACTCTTTCGTATGATCTTGGAATAAGGTGATTCAAGATGCGTTAGAAAGATGACAAAGAGACCTACAATTTTTGTCTTTTGAGTTTCTCTAGAATAAAATCACATCATAACTGAAATGTCAGTTCTTTGTGCGAGCCACCAAATGGTGGCTCTGCACTGTGTAAGCCAGTTCGTACGTCCTCAGGTATTTTGGCTCTAACTCTCTCATCGGATCTCGGAATGAGGTGATTCAAGATGCATTAGAAAGCTGGAGAAAATATATAAAACTTTCAATAGCTGAGCCATACATGGTACTTGCGAGTCACACATGGTGTTTTGTTCAATTGGTGGCTCGATACTGTGCGAGCCAGTTCGTACGTCCTCAGATATTTTGGCTCTAACTCTCTCGTCCGATCTCGAAATGAGGTGATTCAAGATGCATTGGAAAGCTAGAGAAGAGACCTACATCTTCCAATGGCCGAGAAACACATGGTATATGCGAGTCACACATGGTGTTTCGCCCCTTTTGGGCAAAACACAACTCCTAGCTGGGTTGTTTTGTCATTTTATGTGTTACGTTGACTCGTACGCTTTACCGATTCGCATCATATATTTTGTTAAGTTGGAGGTGACTGGTGAAGGTGTTGGACACTTGGAGCTAGCCGATGAGCGTACGGGCCATTCGGAGTTGGCTGATGAGCGTGCGGGCCACTGGAGCTGGCTAATGAGCGCGCTGACTACTTGGAGGTGGCTGATGAGCGTGCGGGCCACTTAGAGGTGGCCGGTGAACACGTGTGCCACTTGGTTTGCCATTTTAGTGGCTGATTAGCATATGGGCCACTTGGTGGTGGCCGATGAGCACGCGAGCCATCTGGCGTTGGCTGTTCTGGTGGTTCGTCGTCACGTCATCAACGTTTCGCCGATTCGCTTCATGCGCTTGTCGGCATCAGATTATCCTCTTTGACTCGGACAATCCCCTTCGACTTGGATAATGGCGTTCATCGCCTTTTTTTTGTCTCGAGCTGTGTGCGGACACCTATAGGCATTTTTAGACGCCTACAGGGCTTGCCGAGGTCTAGTAAAGGGAATGATTCAATTTAGGTGATTGCTGATCGATTGATGAAGTCATCACACTTCTTACCTGTGAAGACTACTTACACGACGAAGACTTATGCGAGGATCTTCATCTGGGAAATCGTACGATTGCATGGAGTTTCGGAGGTGATTGTGTCAGATCATTGCTCAGTTTTCATATCGCATTTCTAGAAGATCTTCCAGAACTCTTTTGGCCGCCAGCTATCATATAGTAGTGTATTCCACCCGCAAACAGATGACCAAACAGAGATGGTCAACCAAGTGTTGGAGGATATATTACAGGCATGTGTTATCGATTTTCAGGGCAGCTAGGAGGATCATATTCCACTGATTGAGTTTGCCTATAATAATAGTTACCAATCTACTATAGACTTGGCTCCTTATGAAGCAATATATGAGAGGCCTTGTAGATCCCCGATTTGTTGGGCGGAGCCGGAGGACAGCTTATTACTTGGGCCAGAGCTTGTAAGGAAGTCTACAGAGAATGTAGCATTGATCCGAGAGCGTATTCTTGCTGCACAGAGTCCGTAAAAGTTACGCGAATTAGAGGCAACGACCTTTAGAGTTCCGGGTTCGAGAGCCTGCTGCGGTTCGGGCTCTGCTTGTCCAGCCCTCCGGGTACAAGTTCTACCTCGAACACATCCTCGTCCCGACATTTATGTTATCAGGAGGAGAGCTTATTAGACACAATAAATGAGATCGCAAACAAACAAATACACACACACACACACACACACACACACACACACACACACATATAACATAATATATCACAATAAGTATTCACACAATTACTTTTCAATCAAAGTAAAATAGTTATCATAAAAAAATTCATAATTTTTGGAATATACGTATATAACGTCCTCACTCATTCTAGGAATTCCTAGCGGACTCTATACATGAATACTAAGAAATTATGTTCTAGCTCCACGACTCGACACATGATGATCCTAAGGATACTAGAACTAGAGCTCTGATACCAACTGTGACGCCCCTATTTTCACACATGGGAGCAGTCCAAGATGAACCCAGAGATGTTAAACCTGTCATGCACCCACACTGTGTAATACATGTTTCACCAATCACAGTAATATCCTCTAGTGGAATCAAAAGAAGTATAGGTACAAAACAGGCAAAATAAAGAAATAAACGTAATAGACATGATATGGAAAGAGCTATCTCATAAATAAAAATCATATCTCAACTAAAATACATCTGATATATGGAATAAAGAAAATGTCTCAACATGAATCGACTGGAAATCATATTAAGCCACACTGCCTTTACGATTTGGAAAATAAAACTCTAAAGTCTGAATGAAATCATAGAAAAATCTATTATGGAGCTTCTACTAATAACTCATGAGACGATGACTATGCAAGAACTCTGTCATCATGCGGCTCTCCGAACCTCTGTATTGCCTGAAAGAAGAGAAAGCAACAAAAAGAACCACATAAAGAGCGTCAGAGCGCTATATCAAGTTCACCTCCATCCGCCTCCAGGGGAAGGGCTACTAGATAGAGTGCGGGCTCTATCTATTAAGCATAGTTTACCTAGATAATTTTTTCTGTATCTAAGTGGAATTAACATTTAAAAACCTACAATATGAGACGTAGTATGTCGAGCGAAATAATCCAAACAAGGAAACCCTTATGTATATACCATTGTCTCAAATTATAGATATCTAAACATTAATACTGAACTAAAACTAAACAACCTATATGAAATGAAAAATTAGAAACCCACAACACGAGACTGGTACGTCGAGCAAAATAATCTAAACAAGAAAACCCTCATGTATATACCATATGTCTCAAATTATGAATCGCTAATCATTGATCCCAACTAAGACATAAAGAAAGCAATAAAGGAAATAAAGACATCATTGCATCATATTTATATTATCCTCCACTATCATTGTGGAGATGAATAAATACTTTCAAGAGTAAAGTATCCCGGTCATATATCTCAATGATGAATCACATCCATAATAGACATCCACCAAAGACTCAGGCTATCAATTACCTATTTCAGTGTAACTCTTTGCAAGATTTTGAAACTTAGCATCATCATGTGCAACGGACTACCCTGTAGGTATCCTAAACAGTGTAGATGGCTCATTAGTCTCATCACGATCTTAGTGCGTAATATGAATGTTGGACGACCTACCATATAGCTATCCAAAAGACGGCTCACAAGCCTCATCGCACCCTCGTGTGGACGGACTGCTAGACAAAGCATCCAAACCCGACTCAATGGTCTGTACGAATAGAATATCGACGCACTACCTCACGTAGTACTTAACTGAGCTCATCTACGATATCCATTTCATGTATAAACTATGTAAATCTGGTATATCGACGCACTATCCCATATAGTACTGATTTGTGCTCGTCAATGATATCCAACGAGTGTATGAACAATAAATAGCCTAACACTTGACATAATCCCCTTTGGGATACTCATGTGTGTGCAAATGACATTGTACTTGTGTATTCGTGAATTTATATGTAAAGAAGTGCGGCTCAAATCCCGTTAACACATCTCAAACAGATACAAAACATAAACTTAGAAAACAACGTTAGTAGTCAACTACTCTGAGTCCATCCAGAATCTGGAAAATTGGACTGTGTTGTTTTCGTCAAAAGTTGCTTTTTCCATTACTTTCAAACCTGTTACACCGTTTATTGATTACAAGTTCAAACGAAAAGAAAAGTTGATCTTTTTATAAGATCTTCTTACAATGAAAAATAAAGATTCTAATTTTATTAAACAAAACGCAGCAGTAGTTTATCTCCCGCTGCCTTGCGTGGGATCTTTGCCTGTGCCGGGGACGCGTTAGTCCATTGACCATCACAGATCAAACCCAATTGACAGTATAACTATGCTCTTGTTTCACGAAGGAAACAATTGCGGAATCGACAATCACGACCAAGCGAGATTGTGGCTCTTCTCGAGATTAAAACCAAGTTTAATCCGGAGGAAAGAAGGGGAAAGAATCACAAACCTTTCGAAGGACTTTCTTTATGAAAGTATTCACCAAGATCTGATGATTCTCCTCTGAAATTCGTGGTTAGCTGGACGATTTGACAACACCTCGCCTCTTTAATTTCAGATCCTCTTGAAAGAAGACCCTAGGCTTCTATTTATAGGCTTTTGAAGACATGTTTTTGGATAAGAATTGATGTTTAAACGTTACCTGCAGTTAATAACCGCTTAAACGCGTTTAGGGATGACCTCAAAATAGTTGGGGAGGCCCTGGGATGAAAGAATCCTTAAAAATCATCGAAATCCACGTTTTGGGAGTCAAAAAGAGTCATGGTGGCTCGGGACTGTGCGAGTCACCATTTGGTGGCTCGGAACTGTGCGAGTCACCATTTGGTGGCTCGCACTTACGCAAGCCTCCAGGTGTTTTATTTATCTTTTTGATACTTCGGCGATTCGTGACCGCTCAAGTTCGCTTGTTTTGCTTACGGTTCATCTTTGCATATTTTACTGATCCACTTCATACGCTTACTGGTGTTGGATAAATCCCCTTGACTCAGATAATAATGTTTATCGTCTTCTTGTTGTCTTGAACTATGTTTGGGAAGCTATAGAAAATTTTTAACGCCTACAGATACCCCCTCCAAAGTGTTTCAGTCTTGTTTCTTTTATAGGAGAGCCTAAAATACTTTGGATGTGATAGGCCCAACCTTCAGCTGGTGTAAAAGGATCTATAATTGGCTTCAACTCTTGAGTCCTTCAGCCTTAAATCTACAAAGCATTTTGTCAAATAGATGAAGTTCTTACGGTTCTGCGTTTATCGTCTGACCGCTGTCGAAGTCTCGGATTGAAACTCGTGTGTTGATTGATCTCGTTAAGTTGACGTTGAACTGACTATCTTCGTCAGGAATTCATTTCTGAACATGGTTGAACTTCTCGTCATCATTCTTTAATCCTTATTTTGGTGAATTTTGACGACGCGTTAGCAGGCATGGACCAAAGACACAGTTTATACTCTTACGTCAACTGGAGTGTACACAGTTTAGGCTCTTAAGGCGTTGGAGCTGAGAGGACCAGTTTATACTCATATACTCTTGGGAGTTTCGGGAATTAGTTTAGCCTCATGTATCAGTCGGAGGTCATCGGGTTATCCTTAGGAATATCGTGTATGGTATTCTCCAGGAACTTCCTGTTGAAGGTGGGAAATAGTTTAAACTCATATACCCATTGGAGTACGAATACAGGTGCCGTATATGTCAAAAAAATGCTCAAAGATGGATCAAAATACCCGTGAATTGGCCAAACAGCTCGCCACGCATGCGAGCCAGCAGAAGGTGGCTCGCATGCGTGCGAGCTAGCAGAAGGGGTTTGGGTCTTGTTTTGGGTTTGGTTCGGGCGGTTCAGACCGGGTTTGGTTCAATTTTGGGGGGCTTTAAGACCCGAACTGTTCTTCTCCTTCCTCTCTTTATTTCAATAGTTCTTCTTCTGTTCAAAAACTGATCGCTTCCCTCCTCTTTTCTATTTTAAACCCCTCAACTTCTCCAAATTTTCTTCATTTGATTTGAGAGCTAGAGCTTTATCTCGGATCTTGAGGCTTCAATTTTGGGATTTAGGGTTTTCGTTTGGATCTTGAAGAGCATTCGCGATGTGGGTTCACCGTCCCTGTTCTTGATCGGGTTTTAGGTATGCTTCAGTCCTCAGAACTTCAATTCGAACCCATGTAACAATTGAACTTCAGTCTTAAGAGTATAGCCGAGCATTTGAGGGGGGGGGGCCTTAATTTAGGTTTACATGTTTTGATATTTCAGTTGTGTGGCCGAAATTAAAGCTTGATTTCGGGTTCTTGAATGATGGCTGAAAAATTTGTGACTGGTTAAGAGTTGGCCGAAACTTGCTCTTGGTTTGATTCCGACTCTCAGAGTTGAAGGAATTGTTGTCTGGTTGCCCATTCACACCCGATTCTTGGTTTATCCAATCCCATTTAAGACCCGAGTATTTGATTCTTGAATTTGTGCATGGCTAGAATTCTTCGAGTCTTGAAATCATGGCTGACCCTTGTATGAACGAATCTGGTTAGACTTAGGTTTGTAATCTTCGGGCTTTTAGTTGTGCATGGGAATTGATCCTATACTTAGACACGGCCAAGACCTCAACTTGATTTTGTCTTTGTGCATAAACTGAGGCTTGGTCGGAGAGATGTTTAGTTTGTGTTCACCCTTTGACTTCAACAACTCGGTTTAAACTTTCATTTGTGTGCGATAACTACCATATCGGGCTTTTAGCGTATATGATAGCCCGATTTGTTGTCATTTTATTAGCTTTGTTTATTGGTTATTTATATCCAAATCATGTTTACCGGGTGCTAAAAAAAATTTTGGTTGGAACAAGCTCAAGAGCTTGATATGGTTATCTCTCTTACTTTTTTTTATCGAATAGAGTACAAATGTATTATGATTTATGTTTATCCTAAGCATAATTTCCTTTGGTATCATTTGTGACTTTAAAAGATTTATAAATTAATTATTGGTTTTTGATTTTTGGTTTTAATTTTTAGTTTTTGATATATATCTTATAGATATGTTTTAGACCCTTGTGACACTTTGTCTTAAGAATACATATGTGTTCACTTTGTCTCTTTGCATGTGAGTTATGATTAGAATGATTTTATATTTATGCTTGTTCACATATGTTTACCTTGTTTTTGTATTGTTTTTAAGTGGTTTGTGTTTATGGGTTCATTGTAAACACTTTGGTGATGATATTTATATGTTTGAGCTTATGAATCATCTCTTTTGTGCTTTATAATGTATTCCTCCATGTGATTTGTGTCTTATGTATGCTCAAATTAACTATCATGTATACATATTCTTGTGTGGCAAATGTATAGACATATGTTGTTGCTTGCCATAGTCATCATTGTATGCATTTTATATGACATTTTTTGATAGGGGGAGCTTTCTCTCCTATATTTATTTTATACTCACCATGCTTATAGGTAGGGGGAGCTCTCGCTCTCTTTCATCCGTATTGTTTTCCTCATTTTAATGTTGAAAAAAGGGGAGAAATATTGTGAGTATATATTGCCTTAATTTTATGCATGATGATTATAATTTATATATTCATTTCGTATCATGTATATCTCTTTGTGTAAATTGTTTGTCATCATCAAAAAAGGGGAGATTGTTGGCCTTATGTTTATGAGCCTACTTCCTTATCTTGTTTTGATGATTACAAATAACTCCTAACATCGTTTGTTTAGTGATTGTATTTGTTTAATAGGTATTCTAGACAAACATCGATGTTGGAGGTTAATTGGATTGCGTCTGCACGATCATATCCATTGGAGGATGGAAGAAAAATCTGAATAAAACTATGTGGAATTCAAGTCAAGATCCAATATCACTTCATCCGCAACCAAGACGAGCCAATATGAAGATCATAAGCTTTGGTATATTGTTTGTAGAATAGGTTTATATTATGTGTGTTAATACTTTAAAGCTCAAACTACACACATACACGTTTCGTTTTTATCGTATTATACGTTTTTGAGAAAATAACTTGTTTATGGATTAAAGACTTGATTATAACTGTTAAACATCTTTTATAAAGTCCATTAATCCATTTAAAAGAAGTTTCAAACTTGTTTGAACTCGTTTTGTCAAAATTAAGTTTTTAACAAGTTCATGTTCGTGCATGTTTTTACAAAACAGATAAGTTATCACAAATGGGAAATAAAATTTGGGAAATATTTTTCATAACATTCTCTATTACATATTTATAATTATTTTATAAAATTTTATTATTTTTGGATTTGATTTACTATGTCAAATTAATTTTACAAAATCAGGTGTTTCAGTGGTTTTTAGAATCTAAAATATCTATTTTAAAATATTTATTTCTCTTAATTGGGATGTTATATTTCATAAATTATTTCTCTAAAATGTTTATCTATATGTATAGAAACGTCCCTCAAATTTTCATGATTTTTGGAGTTGTTTTACTATTTTTAATTGATTTTAAAAAATTAGATATGCAAGATTTCAGAATCTGCTGTGAACTGTGTAAGTCGACTTGCAACAGTATAAGTCGACTTGCTTTAGTATAAGTAAACTTAGCAGATATTTTTTAGCCTGTAATGGCTAGTTTATAAGTTGACTTATGCACTGTAGCAAGTCGACTTATAACACTGTAACAATTAGTTTTTTCAGATTTTTAGATTTTCAGGTTACCGTTTTTTTATCTTTTTCCTTGGTTTTCTCTTAGTTTTGGAGCTTGTTCTATGATTCTATATATACTCATAACATCTAACTTCTGTGGGTAATTTTAAGAAAAGTTTTTAAACAAGTTTACAAGGGGTTTTAAAGTTTGTTTAGTGCGTTTACAAGTTTTGTTTGTGAAGAAATTTTCACAAGAGGATGAAGAGATCATCTTTGGTGTTTGAGCTTAAATCTCTCTTCTCTCTTACTCTTGTCATCTTAGAGAAATTTCAATACACTCAATTGTATCTATACATATTTATATTGGTTATTTATCTTTTCTCTAAGCTAGATTTACAATTGAGTTTGGTTTTGTTAGTGCTCATTGTTTACACACACCCACTTGAGCTTAAGTATTTTCATACATAGTATAATTGGGGTTGTAGGTTTGTAACATTGAGTGTGGGCTTACATACAGTTCTCATCCATTTTAGAGAACAAACATTTTGTATTTGTGTTTTTATTATGAGATACACTTTGTAATCCACTTGTACACCGAGAGGAGTGTGTGGTGAGAGACGGGGTTGATTCCAAGAGGAGTTGCATCGGTAGTAAAGCTTAGGGAGAGGTTGTAAATCTGAGCACTTGAGGAAGGCGCCACGAGCTAGAGAACAACACTTAGAGGGTGTAGAGTGTGATTGTAAGAGTGTGAGTTGTGAAATTTTTCGATGAGCTAGAAAACCGAAATTGTGTGGAGTTGTAAATATTTTGGGTGAACATTGAAAACCCGTTGTGATAGTGAATTCTCCCCGTGAGTGGGAGCGAAGACGTAGGTCGGAAGGACCAAACTCCGTGATCATATTGTATGTTTGTGTTTTGCCTTGGTGTAATTTTTGTCCTCATATTTTATTCTATTCTATTTCGCCATTGCCTCATGTTTATATCGCCCTTAGTTTAAATTGCATATCTCAGCTCATATATCTTGTTGTATTTCACACTTGCTAGGATAATTTATTAATAAGTTTTATATTAACATTAATATCGGATTAGATTAACATAAATATTATTCATCCCCTCTAGTGTACTTTCAGAGGGGGGGGCCTAGGAATGATATTATATAGGGAGTGAAATAAAATAGATGGAAGTTGGAGGGGTGCATGATAATTTGTTAAAGGTATCAAGAGGAGCTCACTTGTCAAATGTGTTAATGCATGAAAAGAAGCTTTCCTAACTGCTAATTTTCTTCTCTATGAAATATTTCCATTAGAGGGACATTAAATTTTCACTCATTAGAAAATCTAAGTTTTGTGGGGACCACTAAAGGTAGAATTAGGGAAGTGTGAACTATTTTCTATCTTGGTTTGTGTCTCTTAGTCACTCTAAACTATTGACGTCTGAATAAAACATTTCATCTATGCCTTTACATATGCTCACATAAACACCAAGTTATGTTAATAATTCGATTAGATAATGATTAATTTATTAATTTAATTAGAGTTACATAATTAATTATTTTAATTTTTATTTAAGATCACTCTAGATGAGATATAAGCATTATTTGCAGCTGATAAGCACTAAAAATTTAATTTTTAATCATAATCATATACTATTAAAAATCTAAAGTTTAATATAATTTTGTACCAATATAATCTAATTGGAGTTGTATTATTACATAAATAATAATTCCTACAATATATTAAAGCATCATACACTTGATAATCTAATACTATTATGATAAATGATTTAATTATTATATTAGATTCAATTTATTTAATAATCTAAAGAATAACTATACTATTGTATAAACCTTTAATTAATGTGATTTAATAAGATTGAAAGTTATGACAATAGAGTAAATTGGTTAATTTCATGAAAGATGAAGGGAATTTTGGGAAACGAAAGTTTTTCTAGTACCCATTCTTTTAAAGGGATAATGATTTAACAAGAACGGGATTTCACCAATTTCTTTAAAATCCATTTGAAATTGGTTGCGCTTAGGTCCAAAATCCCAACTTTACATCAAATAAGGGCGTGTTTGTTTCACCCGTTTTATGGAATAGGAATAGGAATTGAATCTGAGAGGGGAAAAATCGTAAATAAAGAATTCTTTATGAATCCTATTCCTGAGTTTGATTCACAACAAATTTATAGATTTCGAAATCTATAAAGTAGAAAAAGTATGGTGATTTTGTAGAAACCCAAATCCACAACAAATTTATAGATTTTGAAATCTATAAAGTTGGAAAAGTATGGTGATTTTGTAGAAACCCAAATCCTAATGATTTGGGAGGATTTGGGGCAAAAAGCTAACACACCCATACTATTCTCCCTTTTTTTTCGGATTCCATTTCTTCACAAACCCTATATTATTATGAGACCAAATCCTATTCCCATTCTAAACCAAACTAAAGAATAGGAATTGGAGGGTTTCTCTAAAGTTGAATTCTATTTTTTTTCATGTTATGAAACAAACATAGAAAAGAAAAAAAAGGATTCCATGAATCCATAAACTTGTATTAAATTTTTTTATGGATTTGATAGGAATCCATAAAAAAAAACCGGATTCCACTGTTGAATCAAACAACCCCCTAAGAGTGAGTTGCCGCAGGAAGAACATAGTTTGGGAATTTGAAAATTGTTTGGTAATTGTGTAAAACATTTATACCGCTGTATTCATGTTTAGTGCATATTAATACCTCTCTGCTCCCATCGGCGCTTGAGATTAAGTTGCAGCTCCCATTGGTGCTTGAGATTATGTTGCAGGAGACTCTGTGCTTCAAATCATTAAGTTCTACGTCAATTCATTCCAGTCGAGCAAAAATGTCAATACAACAGTCTGCCCTATATGAAACTCCAAACTAAGAGGCTAGTTGTATTTATTTTCAAAGCCCTTCTTTATGGCATTAAATATCAGCAACATCAAATATGATCGATTTCTTAAATATGAATATATGATAGAGCAAAAGAGGCTAGTTGCATGGTTTTAAGGGAAAATTGCTTGGGGGAACCAAATAAAATTCGGCTATGCATCCCCACCCCCAGCCCAAGAATCATTACTGGAAAACCCTTATACAGAAAAAAAATGCAACAAAGCCCCCAAATAGTATACTGACCCATAACCCAAAAATAAATCCCCAAATTACCCTTGGCAATTAAAAACTGAAAAAGTCACATCCCCACCGTCATTTTCTGAGCAGCGCTGTTACCGAAACCCCCAAACCTCCGTCAAAGAGTTTGAAACTCTCCCCCTTCCGGAACCCTCTTCCTCCGACCCCGACGACAACGCTTTAGCCTTCTCGTTCGTCGACTTCGTGTTCGTCTTCGTCGTCTTCCTCGAAGACCGCTGCAGCTCGTCGCCCTCCCCTCAAGACCGCCGCTGCTCGTTGCCTTCTTCTTTGGCGAACCCTTTAGATCGTCATCCTCGACTTCATCCTCGACTCTTCGACTTCGTCGTCTTCGTCGAAGACCGCCGCCACGACTCGTCTTCTTCGAAACCCGCTCGTCGCCTTCTTCGAAACCCTGTTCTTCTGAAATCCCCCGCCGCTCGTCGTATTCCTCTTCGGCGACTCTCCTTTACTTCGTCGACTCTCGTCCGCCGACAAGGACCCCCCCACCGACCGCCAGAATCTCTCATCCTCACCGAACCCCACAGTGACGCTGCTGAAAATACAGGATGGCGAATTCATCATCTCAGACATCTGAATCAGCTACAATAAAGCCTGAGATGTAAGTATCTACCCAATTGTTCACATCTGTTCATTTAATTTGTTTGGCATTGTGAATTTATACGCATTAGAACCCTAAGTTGATTTAGTATCTGTTGTGTTGTCTTTTACAATAAGCATGATATAAGAATTTGTTGCAATATCCGTGGATATTGTCAATTTATGGATGGCATTGTCCCACAAATGAGATCTGAACATTGGAGGGCTTATGGATCCTCCAATTTCAAGAACTATGTTAGTTTTGGTATGATTCCATCCGTCAAGGCCACCATCATGCTGCTGCTGGATAATGTGGATTTAGCCACGGGGAAGTTTTTCTTCAATGATAGCCAAACCGGGACTAAACAAGCGTACACGTTTGATCTAAATTGGGTGCGCAAACATACTCGGTTTAATGATGAAGGGGAGAAACCCGAAGGCAATCGCGACATGGATAATAGGATATGGACCACATACTTCAGCAACAAGCAACAATCAAAATACAAGAGTGGCCGAGGCTACCTTGAGGCCCTATTGGAGAAATTGGTTCGGTCCAAAAAGAAATCCGATGTTTCGGATTTTGTTATGCTTCAAATCCTCTATCAATTGACAATGATAGACCCCGACCGCGAGAATGAATGCACCGCGGCATATGTTCAAATATGTGGCTCGAGTAGATGCGGTTGATCATTTCCCATGGGCGACAATCATCTATAAGGAATTGTGGGACTCCTTCAAGGCTGTGAAGAAAGCGACGAAGGGGCTGACATATCTTAGCGGCTGCGCTCCCTTGCTATCGGTGAGTTAACTGTGTAGAGTGGAAGTAATATGTTACATTTGCACCTTATCTGTGATCATGACCCTTTATATGTGATATTTGAGATTTATATGTTACATTTGCACCTTATCTGTGATCATTACCCTTTATATGTGATATTTGAGATTTATATGTGACATTTGCACCTTATCTGTGATCATCACCCTTTATATGTGATATTTGAGATTTATATGTGACATTTGTATCTAATTGGTATTGTTTAAGTCCACTATTTATTTGTAGTTTGTATCTGATAGTATCTTGTAACACGTGATTACTTCCATTTACATGTGATATATAACACTAATATATGACATGTGATATTTATAGTTAATATGTGTTTATGTGATAAGCGTCTTCTACATGTGATATTTTCTAGTTATATGTGATGTTTGTGACCCATGTGTGATATTTGCCCTGATATGTGATGTTTGTAGTTAATGTGTGATATTATCTGCTGGTATGTGATTATTGCCATTTACATGTGACATTTATATCTAATATGTGATACTTTATTGTTTGAATGTGGTTTTTTTGTAGCTATGGTATTATGAGATATCAAACATTAAGGAGCCAGCGAAAGTAGATGAATCGAAGCCACCAATGACCAATTGGACATTGGAGGGTAAGAAGGTGGGTTCACTGCGGACTACAACAATAACGAAGAAATCGGAGGTCGCAATCCACATCTTACCGGAGCATGACCTGCCGCGGTATGTACATGAGGAGATCAAGCAGAAGTCTACAAAGAGGAAGGCTGAAATGGAGGAGGAAGCTACGGGTGAAAAAGCTTCGAGGAAGAAAAGAGTGGAAAAAGGGGTAAAGTTGATGACTTTATGTGCGATCTTTGTATTTGTGACATTTACTCACTATCAGTTTATTGTTGATGTAGGATGACACTTATAAAAAGTTGGTGATGCTGAATGAAGCCTATGAGCAAGAACTTGTTGCTCGTGGCATTGATACGATGGCCATTAAGGCCAAAATTAAGAAAAGATTTGAGGAAGAGAAACAAATCATGCCCAAAAAAGAAGAGGTTATAATTTATTTCCTATTTCAAACGAGGAAAAAATATCACATATAAAAGTTTGCTGAACAAAATTGGTTACATTCTTAACATGTATGCAGCCTCAAATAGAGAGACAAGATGAGGCGGAGAAAGAAGAAGGGAAGGAAGAGAAAGCAGAGGGAGAAGGTGATCAAGGCCAAGAAGTGGGCATTGAACTTGAGCAGGTAACTCTCCTACGGTAGATTTGGTTGTCTGTGACATGTACAAACTGTTTGTGATAGCTCCCTGTTATTTATGATGTAAACAGTTTATTTGTGACTTTTGCTTATTATTTGTGATGCATGATTTCCTCATGTGATATATATTCATGTCATGTTACTATTATATATATTCATTAACTGTGATCTTTATATAGTCTGAAGCGCGGAAAGTTGTTGAGGAAGTTCCTAAGAAGAAGAGGGGAAGGAAGAGGAGGGAGGGAGGTGAGTCTACTTTGGGAGAATTTGTTCAGGGGCTCCGTGCAAGGAGCCGAAGAACAACGAAGAAGCCCAAGTCCCTAGAATCTCCATATTGTACAGAAATGCCTAAGAAAAAGATGAAAGGGAAAAAAAGTGTCGTTTTGGTGAAAGATGATGATGACAAGGGGGAGACAATAGACAAGAAGAAGCCACGTGAAATGGCACACCCACCTATGAGAACATCCGTGCCTCAGCTATGGAGAAGGGAAAAAACTGAAGATGAAAAAAATTTATTGTCAATGTTGAATATGGGCATTCCTTCTGCCCAAGACTTTGACATCAGGCTACCGGGAACAGTTGACAAAGGATTTTATCATAACTTCACTGTTCGTGATGTACCTGATGTGTCGGAAGATGAAAACAAGTGGCTTCAATATTTTCTAACGTTACAAGTTGACAAGTAAGTATTAAGTATTATTCTGTGATATATATAAGTGGTCTGTGATAGTTACATGAAGTTTGTGACATAAGCACGTAAATTGTGATCATTACAGTTTTTATGTGACATTTAGTGTTCTTATGTGACAGTTTATTAATCGGTTGGATATGTCGCTTATACATTGTTGTATGTGATACATTTTTGTAGGAGGATTGTTTTGGAGGTTGAGGACCAAACTATGAACAGATACGATATTCTTCATCTTCTACGCGGTGGAAGATTGAAGGATGAGGTTAGTTTTTGTTTAAGTTTCGTTGTTAGTCAAGTTTTTGATATTTACATGATTTATTACGTTTGCAATTATTAGACGGTTGAAGCCCTTGTTGCCAAACTTCGGAACTGGCTCAAGCTCCCCGAAAATGCCGCTCGGGATCGCAAATTTGCTATTGTCACATCCTATTTTAGTGTGAGTAATGTGGATCATTTTTTGCAGTTATATGTTATTTGACTTTCTCCCGCTTTATCTCTTTTCTTTTTTCGGTAGATTTGGTTGCTAACTGCTTCAAAGTTGGATGAGCGAAAGATCTATAAAAACTATATAAAGAAGCATATCGACGAAGGGAAGGATGTGTTGATAATCCCGATATGTCATGTTGATCATTGGCATGTCGTCGAGGTCAATCTGGGGCAAAAAAATGCAGGCATTACAGCTCCGCTGGCCACGAGGCATGGGCTAGGGACGTGTTGGCCATCCAACTATTTTTAGATAGGATGGTGAGTGGATTTGACTGAGTTCGACATTTAGAGCATTTGATTATGAAGCGGTTCCCTGTCGTATGCAAAAAGGATCGTAAGTTTCTTACACTTAAACAGTTTATTAATGCATATGATACTTGAATGGGTGATAATTTCACATTCATATGTGACATTTTGGGGCTATATGTGACATTTTAGTATTCTGTGTGACTTTTGGGGCTGTTATGTGACATTTTTGGGCTATTATGTGACTCTAGGTTATTCTGTGTGACTTTTGGGGCCCATATGTGACATTTCAGTATTCTGTATGACTTTTGGGGCTGTTATGTGACATTTTGGGGCTATTATGTGACTTTTGGCTATTCTGTGTGACTTTTGGGGCCCATATGTGACATTTCAGTATTCTGTGTGATTTTTGGGGCTATTATGTGATAGTTTTACATTCTCTGTGTTATATTCTTATTATGTTATATTATATTTCTGGTATTAAGTGGTATTAAGTGTTATGTTATATTTCTACAGGTATGATTGTGGCATACATGCATATTTTTTCATCAAGACGATTCTCGAGGAAAGGGAGATAATGCAAGTTGAAGCCTTGCACAGGGAGTCGCATATGCTACGAGCAGGACTTGCTGCTCAACTCATATGTGAAGGGCGTGAAGGGAAAAAACGGCGGTTGAAATTAGATAGTGATGATCCAGAATATTTTTTGTACTTTGGGGGTAGTGATGTACCTAGGATTGAGTGGAAGTATTAGACTCTACATTAACTGTGTCATTTGTTTAAACGTGGTGATGTACAGGCTAACCAGTTTACTAGCTGTCTGTGACGTTTTTGGTAGGTATGATTGACTTTTGGTACGTTGTGGTATGTTACATTTGTACAGGTCTGTAAATATTCTCCTTATCAGTTACTAGCTGTTTATAAATTCTTTGTGATCTGTTCTGGAAGATATTAATCCGGACTGGTAATATGTCACGCGAACAGGTGATACGCCACATATGGCTGAAATGGACATGTAACAGACAATAGTCACATGTGACGTTTTAGTGTTCTGTGTGACATTTGAGTCTCGTATGTGACACTTTGTTATTTTGTGTGACATTTGGGGCCATCATGTGACGTTTTAGTATGTTCTGTGACTTTTGAATCTCGTGTGTGTCGTTTTATTATGCTCTGTGACTCTTGAGTCTTGTGTGTGACGTTTTAGTGTAGTGTGTGACTTTTACTTCTTGTATGTGACACTTTTTTATTTTGTGTGACATTTGAGGCGGTTGTGACGTTTTAGTATGCTTTGTGACTTATTAGACTTGTATGTAACATTTAGGTAGGTATGATTGACTTTTGGTATGTTGTGGTATGTTACAATGGTCACATGTGATATGCAAACAGGTAATACGTCACATTTTTTGTGGCAAAAGTAACACGAATAGGTAATTTGTCACATACAAGAAACAAATGTCACAGAAAAATGGAAAATGTCACATGTAATAGACAATAGTCACAAAAGCGTTTGCATTCTGCCTGGAAACCTTAATCTTCGATAGGTTCAGTGCACGTGGCTCGGTTATGTCCTTCAGCGTGACATCTTGAGCATCTAATTGCACGCCTACTCTCAGATCTGTTGTTGATACGCCTATTCTTGTTCCTTCCACGTCTCTTTGTCGTCTTTGGGGGAAGAATGCTAATTGTTTCATCTGTGACATCTGGCTTATCGTAATTTGGAACAGGAAAGAGGATTGGTTCGTAACTTCTCCTGAAAGCTTCAGTCGTCATGAACCAATCGCAGAACTGGTACACATCTCTATGCATGAAGTTAATAACGGCACACGCATGTTTACATGGTATTCGCAATATATCCCATGCACGACATGTGCATGTTTTGTGTCCCAAATCAACTTGTACTGATTTTTGTGATGATACCTCGAAGATTTCAGCTGTAGAATGCGATACTTCAAGAGTGCTTCCCTTGGTGACATTTTCTTGGAGGATTTTTTCCGCTTCAGGACAAAGATAGCTATTCCATTTTGTTGCCATCTTGCGACGAGTATTCATCCTTTCCATAATTTGCACACGAATGTGATCCATCATATCGCAAATGGGAAGTGTTCACGCCACACGAATCCAACTGTTGAAAGATTCAGCGACATTGGAAGTGATATGCCCATATCTGATTGAAAATAAAAAATCATTACCAGAATTTACCGTTATGTGTCACAAATAACTAACAAATGTCACAAATAACAACAAATGATCATAGATAACGGCTATTGGTCACATGTAATGGAGTATTATCACACGATACAAGTAAAGGTCACACGTAACAGACGAACGACCCATATAAAAGCGAAATGTGACATTTAAAGGCTCAAATTCATATAACAGCATAATATCACCAGTAAAGGTAATGATAATTGACGTACCTTATACTAGGAAATACAGAATTGGCCCAATTACTAGGACCATAACTTAGAGCTACTTAGTAAGCTCTTTGATCTGTCATTCGAATCTGACGCAAAACAACATAAATTCTCCTTCCGTGTACTTGTATGCAGCAAACTCCAATAATTTTGAAATACGTTGAGCAGCACTTGAGGCAAAACCCATCTCTCTAAGCTTCAATTTATAATTCTCAACAAGATGAAGTACACACCTAGAGTGGTATGCATCTGGAAATATATTTTTCAAAGATTGCTTTATTCCTTTGTCGGCGTTTGACAGAATTACAAGAGGATGGGGTGGATTGTATGGTTCTTCTCGATTGTACAATATATACCGCAATCCTTGAATAAACCAACTCCAATTCGCTTCATTTTCTTGGTCACAAACAGAAAATGCGAGTGGAAATATGCCTTGATTACCATCATAAGCGGTCGCACCTAATAAGATCCCTTTGTAGCGATCCTTCAGAAAAGTCCCATCTAGAAAGAGCAACGGCCTACATCCCTTGAGAAACCCCTGTATGCATGCACCATACGACACAAATAAACGTTTGAATCTCCTTTCTTCTTGTTCAATGCTGAAGACACTGCCTGGATTAGTTTCCGTCACCTTCATCTGGTACCTAAAATGATGGTTAAATCACAAATAACTTGTTAAATACTCAAACGTCACATATAAAGTCAAAATATCACATATAAGGTTTAAATATCACATGTTATACTCAAAAGTCACATATAAAGTCCAAATATCACATACAAGATCTATCTATCACATGTAATGCTCAAATGTCACATATAAAGTCAAAATATCACATATAAGGTTTAAATCTCACATGTAGATGTAGGAACAAGTTGTCACAAATAACTTTGAAATATCACATTGGATGTTGAAATATAACGTTCACGCATCAATAAATAACGAGGACTAACCAGGATAGTAAATCATATGAATGCCTTGCGCAACCAAATATTTCATCTTTTGCTGTCTCTTTAGCACGCCAAACTTTAGAATAATTAACTCTTAATCCATATTGAGAGTGCAATTCCTTTCTAATGTCAGTTGGGGTTATATATGGACCCCTCTTCATAATTGATTGTAGCATACTCGCAATCCACCTTCTTGATGCTCTGAAGTGACCAGCTGTGCTGTTATGTTGTCCACATGTATGTTGAGGAACAAATTTCTTTATAGAAAATGTCGACACATGGCTCAATGGTGAAGCGAAAAACAACCACAGGCAGTTTGTTTCTTCTCTAAACATGCAACTAGCACGAATACGTTTTGGCTCATTGTTAACATATTTGAAAGCGAACTTCTTAGCTATAGAGTAGTATATAAGAGCCATTCTAACTTCTTTTGCACTTTCAAATTGCTGCCCTTTTCCAGTAATTGCCTCGTGCCACCATGCTGGGATCCGTGACGAGTCACTTACTACGTCGTTCATACTGTACACATGCTCTCCTTGAGGGTTGTCATTTGGGATCCTCTCTGATTCCTCGATTGTGATACTCTCATAAGGTTGCTCAATATGCTCTGATGACTGTGAGCTTACATTAGGAACACTGCAGGTTTAATGTAAAGGTCACATATAAGTCACAGGTGATACTTACCAGTAAAGTCACATATAAGACTCAAATGTCACAAATAAAGACAATATATCACAAATAAGGTCCAAATGTCACGTGGTATGTCTTCGGGTCACATATATAATAGAATATGTCACGTGTATCCAGAACATGAAAATATACTTTTGAATACTTACTTAAGCGCTGTTTCTGTCCCTATGGCATGGGTGGGTCCTTCATCTCTTTCAGTAACAGTCATGGTCAACGTATTTAACCCCATTGAACGATGATAACCTATCATGTTGAGAATATCTTCATCTTTTGAAAGCTCAAACGAGACATTGGGAAACTTCTCGATAGAGTAACTTATCAACAAAGTATCGAACCGTACTCTAAAATTCTCTACGGCTTTCATCTTCAATTCGGCTAAACTTGTTGCTGAATTGACTTTAATAAGGGTTGCATTACTGTTGAATGAAATCACACACATTAAAGAATCTTTCATTTTGGTTGTTGAAGAAGTTAAGAGGAAAAAGTTCAGAATATAAATGATTGTTGAAGGTTGTTGAAGATTTTAGGAGTAGATCAAAAGAGAGAAGAGTATATATGAGGAATGCAATATTTTGGAGGGAACCGTGTACATTTTTCCCTCCAATTCTACCTCTTCCCCGCATAAAACCCCCAGCTCACTGATTTGACTACTGGTACTTCATGATGGTTGCTTGGCTGGCGAATAAGACAAAACCCAAGTTCTTCAAATCACAGCCGCTTTCAGCGCTCTTACCCAAATCAAAGATGAGAGTAGAAAGGGCAAAATGGGTAATGCTGGAAAATACACTATAAAGTAGAGAAGCACTGTTGGGTTTGGGGTGAGAAAGCATGAATACTTGGGTCAAGGTGCCCCCAAGTGTTTGACTCTAGTTTGGGGGTGGGGATGCATAGCCGAATTTTATTTGGTTCCCCAAAGCAATTTTCCCTTGTTTTAAATATCCCTTATATGGTTGATAATATTGACTAATATATCGTGTAACGCTTGCCGCAAAAAAAAGGGTCTTGATTTCTTTTTAGAAAAATATATGAGTGAAATATCTCCAACATTGTAGCTCTATCGGCCTCAACCAATATATTCTTTTATAAAGTTTACTATAATACAATATAGTCTCAATATTCTTTACCCATTTTGACAATTTTTAGGCTATACATCATGATCCTTCTAATATTTCACGTGACATTTCAGCCTAAAAAAATTGACTGAAATATTGCAGCATCCATATGGATTTTAATTTGTTTTAAAGGTTGATTTGGTTTTATTGTTCAATCTGCATAGTCAGCAATCGGAAAGAACTAGGTTCAATTGAGGCCAAATTCCTTCACAAAAGTTTTGAAAAAAAACAATATCTTTCTCAATACATTCAATCTTCATTGCATCAAGTATCAATACACACATAGTATATCCGATACGAAACCCAATATTTATTAAACATCCCTGATATATACCCGATATCTTCCTGTCAATATGGAATTCTTCAGACAGACATGTCCCTCATATCCATTACTTACAACACTGGCTAGCTGGCAATGAAGCTCGATCATTATATGTGCTAAGGAGAAAAGCTATGAGTGGATGACACTCTCAATTGTGCAGCTTGGAGATCTGACCGAAGGAGTAAAGGTTCCGATACGGTAGAAGAGACCGCTTACAGTATAATAATATAGTAAACGCACAAAAGAACAGATATATGGAAGTTGCAGAATAAACCTTATATAGTGATACAAAGCAGCATAAACTCTCAGATTGTTTCTCTCTTTTGCATGAATCCAGCACAAGGCATGCATATTCGTAAAGTCTTTTCCACCACCAAAACTTCAAAGTTGTAAGGATTCAGACTGACAAACTTTAACATCACAGCTGGTTGAGTATCCTTTCCTGAGCTGGTTGAGTATCCTTTTCTGAGCCAAAACCCAAGCTATTAAGAATAAATGATACTTCTTTTCTAACAGCTGTTTTAAATGTGCGACTAGTGGAATTTGAACAAAGGAGCTTTGATAGCATCTTAAAGCCTCTTCCATATCATAAGAACACTGAAATTGTGATGAGGGTTGAGGGTTAAACTTTATATTCTAACATATATAACTAAAATAACGGACTTTGGTTTCTTATAG
>BQKN01061533.1:38208-65677 GCA_022839385.1 Asparagus kiusianus | reverse complement strand
GTTGACTTTTCGTCCGAACTCGGATTTGAGTGATTTCGGATGCGTTGGAATCGTGACGGCGAGCTCTGTAGGCCCCGATGGTTGGATTATCAGTGGGGTGATCGGGGCATGGCAGGCGTTGACCCAATTGCGGTGGTCGCGGGGTTTTCGGTCAATCCGTATCCCCGTGATTCTGACATTCTGTCGGCTCACGTAATCCGTCGGTTTGCTTCAGTCGCTCACCGGCGTCATTTGAGCTCTTGTGAACTGGGTAGCGTCGTTCGATCGTTGATCGTTAACACCGAGCTGTGAGTGGGGACCTATCGGCAATTTTCGATGCCTACATCCCTCGCTTTACAGGTACCGGCTGTCGACTAGAGGGGAAGTCACATCGGTATAGGAGATGGTGTTTCCGCATTTTCCAGGAAGTGATTGAGAGCATGGCAGAAGGCACGCTGGCAGGCTGAGTCATCTCTCGCTTTACAGGTGTCGGCTGGCGACTGGAGGGGAAGTCACTTCGGTACGGGAGAGGGTGTCTCCGCATTTTTCGGAAAGTGATTAAGAGCGTGGCAGAAGGCACGTGGGAGGCTGACAAGTCATGAAGACCTTCAGGCTAGAATCAAGATAAGGCTTGTCCGTGGTGGACTGGGATGCTGACATGTGCTCAGGGGAAGAGACTTGAGGAGGAGGTTATTCTCCAATCTAGTCGTTAGGGAATGTTCATCAAGTCATCTCCGTGAGTCGCCGAGTAAATGGTCGAGTGCCCTTTGTGGGTTGTCTTCGACGATAGGGTCGGCTGATCCCACCTTTCGTGTCAGCATGAAAGAATGTCGATTTGATGAGTCGGCGGGGTCGAGGCCTCTATTGAGCTTGGGCCAATAAGTTGATTAGGGCCTTGTTTGCTGAAATGCATTCATAAGTGCTTTGTTTATACATTATATTTTTAACGAATGGGAACACCATAACAGTTGGCCCTTTTCGCTTAGAGTCAGCTTCAGCCGGGTCCGAGTGAAATAAAATAAGCTTACTGTCCTCGTGAATCCACTTGAGAAATTGAAGAGCTTCTGCTATCTATCGTGGTTGATGTCTTCGGGAACCCCTATATCTGCCATGGGTCTGTTCTTATTGGCTAATATTACTCAGGGATTTGAACCGCCATTCCAGGAATTGAAGCATCATGGAGTAAATGGGGGGCGTTCTGATTTTCGAGCTTCAAGATGTGGGGTAGTAAAGAGGTGGTGCTTCGTGTTTTGAATAAAATGGTTAAGATTCCAAGGCAGATCTCATACGTTTATTTTGAAACACCTTGTGCCTTCAGGTGAGCCCATATGGCTCTTCAGAATGCTATAAATAGCTTGCCAAGGCTGATAAACTCCCTTTACGGACTTTTGCTCTTGAAAACTTGTCTTCTAAGCTTTAAACGAAAATATTCTTAATGGCTTCTCAAGCTTCGAACGCTGGCCGTAATGAGGAAAAGCTTGCTCTTCTCAACCTCGTTCACTCAAGAGTCTGTATGAAGGACCTGGTGGGGCTTTATGAGCTTTATGATATCCCCAGGTCTCTTACACTGTCAGCTTGGAGAGGAGTGAGCCGGTGCATAGGCACGGTAAGAATCGGGCGCTTGTATATCTGGCCCATTTGGAGCAGGGTTTACGACTTCCTCTTCATCCTTTAATCAGGGAGGTACATGCTTCTTTAGACGTTTCCCCTTCTCAGTTTTACCTGGGTGCAGTGAGGGCTTTAGTGGCTTTTATAATAATTTGCCACCGTGTGGGAGTATAGCCGAGCATGAGATTGCTCGATCATCTAGTCAGCATTGGGTCAGTAGAAAAGTACCTGCACTACTTTTATCACTGCAATGTTGATTTCCATCTTTTCTCTGACTCTTCGGAGTCGAGCGAGGGCTGGAGAGAGAGAGGTATGTGTTGGTCTACGGCGCTGACCACGTCTTCGGCTGCTCAACTTGGCCGGAGGTGAATAGGAACGCGTTAAGGCCGGTTGCCCTTAATAATCTATAGATGGTAGACTTGGATAGGATCCGCTCTTATGCCGAGTCATGGGAGAGGGACGATCTATTCGATGATGTGACTCTCCAAACGGAGGACATGTCTATGATCTTGTCCTCTACTGGCGACCAGGTGAGGGCAAGTCCTCTTTCTCTTTCACTGATGGAAAATCACAAGAGGAGCATAGTGACCGAGGGGCTAAGCTCTACTGCCACACCCCAAAAGAAATTAAGGGAGGTCTTTGGTGTTGAGGAAGTGGCTAGCTAGATGCCTCACGCGGCCAAAATTGCCTCCGAATTAAGGGGGAAGGCAAGGGTTGAGAGGCGACGCCTAGTCAGACCGGTTGCGGGGCCTCAACCAACTAGAATAGTTCCACTAGTTACTCAGCTTAACCACTTGAAAAATACAGGGCCGGTAGATGAGTCATCTCCTAGCGGGAAGAACACGACCCATGCTTATGATCTTCAACGAAGCTCTTGTCGGCCCCCAGGGGGGGGGGGGGGGGGTGATTAGGGTCTTATGCTAATCTAATCCGATTTTATGCCAATTAAAATTAATTAACAAGTTATCCTAGCAAGTATGAAATACAACAAGATATATGAGCTAGGATAAGCAATATGAACAATGAGATATATCATATATGATAAAAATATATGCAAGGATATATAAACTAACACAAGGGTAAAATAAACATAAACAAGATAGTGGATGAAATAAATGAGCAATGTACAATTGGCGATATAAGATAAATGCAAAAGCAAATGCACCAAAGACAAACTCAAACACACTCAAATGATCACGGAGTTCGGACCTTCCGTCCTACGTCTCCGCTCCCCACTCCCGGGGAGAAATCCACTATCACGACCGGGTTTTCTACGATCACTCGAATAACGTTTACAACCACACTATGTCGGTTTTCAACGCTCACCAATCAACGTATACACTCATACTCACAATGTCGGTTTTCAACGTTCACCGATCAACGTCCACTCCTCACACTCGGTTTTCTAGCTAACCGAAAATTTTATAATTTCACAGTTGTAACAAATAATAAATTTGTTCTCTATAATAGATGAGAACTCAATGTAGCTCACTCTCAATTGTTACAACTTTCTCCAACCCAAATATACTATGTATGAAAATACGATAAGCTCATGTGGGTGTGTGTAACAATGAGAATAAATAAAACTTAACTCAATAAGAACTAGAAATAAGATTGATTTGAAATACAATAGTAAAAATGCTAGGAAATAGAGTTAAGGAAACTTCTCTATAAACACAAAGAGAGGATGATGAAATATTGAAGATGAACTCTTCAACAGCTGATGTAAACTCCTCTTTGTAAGAGCAAACCCAAAACAAACTTAAGCCAAACTAAACAAGCTTAAACCCTTATTAAACTCTTGTTTAAAAATTCTTGGGTTATTCAAAGAACTGAGGTATAAGGGGGCATTTATAGCCTCCAAAAATCTCAGCCAAAACCCCAAGGGAAAAGACCAAAAAACCAATAGAATCAAAAATCAGATTCTGTACAAAATAGCCGTTGGAGTATACAGCGGTCGACCGTGGAAAACTCGCGGTTGACCGTGGAAAACTCGCGGTTGACCGCGAGCCAGCTTTGAAACTCAGAAAACTTCCAGATACTTTGGCGGTCGACCGTGGGAAAATTCGAGCTGACGGTCGACCGTGGCAGTCGACCGTGAAAGTTTCTGTTGGCTCCGCAGGCTAAAAACAAAGGCGCGGTCGACCGTGGCAGTCGATCGTGAACTGATATATAAAATTGACAGTTTGAAAGTAAAATGCTGAATTTTAAAACACTGTTTAAAAATATCAACTAAATTCCAAAAAATATAAAACTTTGAAAAATGATTGTAGACATGATAATAAACATGCTACAAAAACTAGTTTACAAAAAGGACTTCCCAAATGAGAAATATCATCATTTTGCAAAATAGTCCAAAACACGAAAATGTAAACATATGAATTTTGACATTTAGGCTAAACCATATTTTGAAACTTTGCACAATGATTATGTAGACTTAATAAAATATGTATATGATTATTGTTAAGTCCAAAAACTAAGAATACAATATTTTTACAAATACAATAGAAAATAAAACATATGAGTATGTATATGAAAATATATTTGTTTCATATCTAAGTAGTTAAACCAAATCACAGTAATAAATATGAAATATGTAATTTCATATTTATAAACATAAAAACCAAAACTTGTGTTGTATATGACTACATATATATACAAAGAAACCAATAAAATGTGTGTGTATATGATATTGAGCTTAACGTACTTAACACACATAATATAAACTCCTAAACTAAATTACCCAAGCTTGATCTTGATCTTTAATAGCTTGACTTGATAATCTTACGGATGAAGCTTGAACTTGATCTTTTACTTTGAATTGCAAGGGCTTCAACCCGACATTCCGCCAACCTCCATTTGATATGATCGTGAATGCTCGATTCCATCCATCCTCTAACTCGTTGTTTGCTTAGAATAAATACGAAAATACAAACACTAGACAAACAACATTAGAAGTAAATTGTTTGTTAAACATCATCAAAACAAGAAGGCCAACAACTCTATCTTGGTACATTTACGGATGAAGCTTAAACTTGAATCTTTAACTTTGAATTACGTAGGCTTCACTCCACAATTTTGTCAACCTCCATGGGATATGATCGTGAATACGTAATTACATCCATCCTCCAACTTATTGTTTGTCTATAATAAATAATAAAATACAACCACTAGACAAACAATATTAAACGTAAATTGTTTGTTAAATCATCATCAAAATAAGAAGGCTAACAATCTCCCCCTTTTTGATGATGACAAACAATTTACAAGAAGGATATATGCATGAAAGGAAATGAATATACAAAGTATAATATATCATGCATATAAACAAGAAAGAATATATTCACAATATTTCTCCCCTTTGACAATATCAAAAAGGGAAAACCATATAGATGAAAGAGAGCGAAAGCTTCCCCTATCAATATGCATGGGTGAGTATAAAAATATAGGGATTGCTCCCCCTATCAAAATGCCTTAATGAATATATGCAATGAATGCTAAGACATGCATATGTGAGCAAGCAAGAAACATGCTAAACACAACTTACATACAAAAAGACAATGAGAACACATATAAATATGTCAATATGAAAATAGTGTCTCATTAACACAAAAAAATATAAAAGCCATATAAAAGAATAGATTTATGAAAACAAAAGAAGAGGAATATGAGAATCATGCAAAAAGTTTTCAAATGAAAATAAATCACTCAAGTGAAATCATAAATCAAATGAAATCCATAAAAACATAAAACCAAACCATCATTGATTTTCAAAAATCAAGAGAGACAACTATATCTAGCTCTTGATAGTATCAACCCATATAAATATTTTTAGCATCCGGTAAGCAAGATTTGGGAATAAACACCCAATAAACCCGGAGGATTATATAAACACAAACCTCTCATGAAAACAAAAGATTTTAATCAATAAAAAAAATTGTTTTCATGTTCAAAAGTTTAAAGTATAATTTTTCAAAACCAAGAAAAGGAAAAAGAAAAGCACTAAAATACTTGATTTTAAAAATCAAATTTGGTTTGGTGCCTAAGAATTCTTGGTACCAAGAGATTTAGGGACATGACCCCTATCTTTTAAGCTCAAAGCCCTAGGGTTATGAACCCTCTTGGGCATATGTGGTGCACTAACACGGTCAAAGCAATATTTACTCAAATGACCATTCCAATTGTAATTTGTGTAATGAAAGAGATCTATTTGTTTTGTGGACCTTTAGCTCATGCACGGGAATCATTTTTAAATAAAGATTGTCTTTTAAAATTATTTTGTAAATGAGAAACATTCTTAAACAATGATCTATTTGGAACATATTGCAACTTAGAAGCTTTTTACATATCATAATAAAATTTTACAAGATGTCCAAATCTACCATAAACATCACCTTTAAAAACATGTGGTCTACTAGAAGTATTTGGCAAATGAGAATTTTTTTCAAATCAAAACAATATTCGGCCAAATGACCGAAACGACCATAATGATCACACTTGAACACACTAGCATGCTTATGATGAACTTTGTGAGAATGAGCATGTGAATGTGTAAGTGTATAAGATGAAGAAGCTACATGAGATGCACAAGAGGCACTAAAATACTTATGTTTATGTGCATCATAGCAAAATTTAGCTAGATGGCCATTACGGCCGCAAATAGAGCACTTGTAAACTTTACTATATATGTGTTTCCTACTTTTGACAGGTCCCTCGGCTAAAATTGAACCATCAGATATTGTCACTCCGACTCCTGATATTGTTGAGACTGATCCCGTTGTTATTTCTAGTCCGTCTCCACTTGTTCACGAAGTCGGAGTGTCGAAGGCCACCGTGGAAGAGCAACTTACCGCAACTTCTATTCAACTTGGTACGTCCCATCTTTAATGTGTTTCGTAGTTGGATTCATACTTTTGGAGCATTTATTCATCTTTATCTTATTTATAGAACCCGTTTCTCAAGGATTTGTCGATCTGGGCCCGAAGCCGTTAGAAGCTTCAAGTGAACAACCGTCTGATGTAGCGAGTCAACCAACAAGCATTATTCCAGACCAAATTCCGGTTGTTATAGAGCCCACTATAGCATCGACAAGCCAAGGTAACCAAATTGTGGGGTTTTCTAGTAAACTTGATAAATTTTCGTTCGTTACTATGTGCGAGCGTATATATCTTATACTTATTTTATTTGTTCTCTTTGCAGCTCCTTCATCCTTGTCTGACCGTATTCAAGCTTTACTAATAGATGAAGACCCAGATAAAGCTGTCATCTGCTCTGATCTTCAAAGTTTCGTCTCTTTCTTAAATGCTATGGTAGATCGAATCATCCTTAAAGGATCACCTTTCGAGCATTTTAGAAGATCTCTCGACCGCTGTAAGGACCATGAATTTTGATACTAGTTAAATATTTTTTTGATATTTTAAAATATTTAATTATTATTTTTAAAAGAGTATTTATATTTTTCTCAAATTTTTATAATTTTCTATGATTTAAAGTCTAAGTTTTATATTTATTTAAATGATTTTGATATTTATAAATTAATTTTAGTGCGGTAGAAATTTATGGAATTTATCCGTTGTGTTACCGATACTATTACGTATCATTTTGAATAATACGTGGTATTATTATTATTACGTATATTTTCATATAATATATTATGTTATTAATTACGTATTATTTGTGTAATTTGTTGTATTACTTCTACTGTTGCATATTGTCTGTTGTATTAGTATAACTGGTATGTTTTATCGTGTAGATAATTATTTCATAATTATTTAATTTTAAATGTAAGTAAAAATATTTTTATTATTAATTATTCTCGTTTAATTGTGTAATATGAGTATATTTCGACTATTTCATATCAATTGTTGTATTAGCACAACAGGTACGTTTTTATTGGTAGATAATTATCTCGTATTTATTTTGATTTTTAAATATCATTAGTTATTTCTTTTTAATTAATTTTGTTTTAACTTAATTAATCCAAAACCCTAATTTTCCTCTCTACATATATATATTATACATTTTCTCTCTCCTCCTCGCTCATCTCTTTCGTTTTCTTTCTTCCCCAAACACCAAAACCGCCGCTACGCCCACATCCCTCTCTCTCTCTTTCTTGTTCTCTCTTCAAGCCGCCACGAGACCCACCTCAGACCGCCGCCCCAGTCTCGGCTTCACCGTCGCCGACGAACTCTAAGACCCGACGTCGCCAAGCCACCGCTCCCCACTCGCGTCACAGCCTCTCAGTCCTCCCCTGTTCTCAGATCCGAGCGCCCACCCAGACTCGCCGCCCCACCTAACACCACCTCTGTTCTCCTCCCCCTCCGACGAGCTACACCGCCAGCACCGCACCCCAACCTTGACCCTCGTTCCCCGCCATCCATCCTCCCCGAGCTCGAGCTGCTGTCCGATGTCGAGATCCGCCTTCTCTGAGCTCCGACCTGAGCTCCGACCAAGTGTTCATCCTCGGCCCAGATCCGAGTCCCCAGCAGCTTCGCCCTCCTCTGATCAGCCACCGACAGCCGTGAGCTCGCCTCGACAGCAGATCCGAGCTCTCCCAGCCCCGTCGACCTCTGTCGAGTCTCCAACAGCTCCGAGTCGTCGCTGCCGTCCCGAGCTCAGCTCCTCCCCGTCGCCGGCGACCCCTCCCGCTGACGGCAGCCTCGTAGCCACGCTGAGATCCACGCGCTGTCGAACCCGTCACCGATGTTGCCGTCGCCTCCCTCCTGCAGTGCATAGCCGACGCCACGCTCCATCTCGTCCGATTCGACCCGTGCCGTCAGTGTTGATTCGTTCAACAAACCCCGAGGCAAGATCCTGAAGCTTGATTATTTTATTTTAATTCTTAGTTTTATCGTAAATTATTTTGTGACTCTTCATTCAATTTTTAGATTTGTTATGAGTTAATTAATTAGATTAGTCTGTGATATATTATTACCTGCGTGGGATTGCTTGACATGAATAGATGTGTGGAAACTTGTTGTTATCACTTAGTTGTTATCCAATAGGAGAGACTGTACATGAAGACGACTTCTGTTAAAAGTATGATGTATAAGCGTGCTTCAAAGCATGGCTATACTTGCTCGACATCGATATCTCGATGTGAGGAGTCCCGAGTTCCCTCGATATCGATATCCCGGTATGATGTTTCCTTGATTATTATTATTATAGCATTGACTAGACGATGCACTCTTGATCGGATGTGTTGTGGGTCACGGTTATTTTCATAGTTTTACAGAAGTTGTTCCACGGTAACTCCGTGGCTAGTAAATAATATTTCATGTACAATTGCTTAATTAATTTGACAATATGGGGTTATAAAAGGGAATTGGACGGAGAATATAGCATGTATATAAACGGGCACAGCGCTTTCTTGTTATCGTGATATCGTGAGTGTTATGTACATGGGCCAGAGGGCCAATACTTGACTTGAAGGCGGCCCCCTAACGACTTTACGGGGATCCGATTATATATATCAAAATATTCTTCCCCAATTCAAATAACATGTAAAACAATAATTATATGCTTGTGTGCTTTATGGTGGACTTTGTTAGTTTTGTTGAGATATAGACCAGTGTTGTTCTTTTCATACATAGATTGGGATTAATATTTAATTATATACAATTTGAGACATATGGAATATACATGAGGGTTTTCTTGTTTGGATTATTTTACTGGACGTACTACGTCTCGAGTTGTTGATTTTTAAGTATTAATTTTATCTAGTATATGACCTTGTTACTTAGATGATTAGTTTGATCGCTAGCTGCATGATTTCGTTACCTGATCGATTCTGAATGCTTTATGTTATCATGATTTAGTAGTGGTTTCATGTTGATTTGTGGATTTCAATTGTACGTTCTTTTGTTGTTTCTGTTATCGTATCGTTTTTCGCATTAGATTTTCGTTCGTTCTATTTTCTTTGTGGGGTCGGGTCTTGCCGTGCGCTATGCACCTGACGTACACCTGTTTTCTCTGGTGTACGTCAGACTTAGAGGAAGAACAGGTTCAGCAGGAGTCAGAAGATTCTCAACAGAAGTGCCATGTAGACGGAGCAGAAGAAGGAGTCGAAGCCTATTCTTTGATGGTTCCACTTTACTTTTGTAGTTCTTTCTTTTTCCATTGGTCGATGTATTTTTGTATGTCTTCAGTATTCATTTATTCAATTTTGTATAAGGGCACATTGACCCGAATATTATGTCTCAGATGTTATCCCATTTGTGATATGATATTTTTATTCTGAGTTTGTCTATTATATTCTTGCTGATTGTGATCGGGGACCTGTGACTTCGCATTGTATTTATTTCCAGACGCTTAGCGTATTGGATTAAGAAGAAAAGAAAAAGGAAAAAGAATTGATAGTGTATATTTCTTCTCAATCTAATACGTCGTGGGCTTGTTCACGTTCTGATTCCCGGGTATTTTGGGAAGCGGGACGTGACAGGTTTTAGTAGTGGCCCATGCAGGTCACGGTTCCGATCACTGTCCCGAGTACTCACTACTAAGAATATGATGGACAATTTAGATACATATCATATTTCATCCGTGAGACTAATCTTGAGCCCTTATTCTACTTCTTGATAGATTTCATTTCATTCCTATCTTATCACTCTTTGATTCCGGAGTTTTCCACAGTCCTTGTCCCATCGCTTCGAGATTACTCTCTTTTTGTATAACCTCTCTTTCCCGTATTGGTCATTATTTTACGCGTTATTTATTTTATAACTTTATTTTCTTTGATTTGACTTATATATCGTTGATTGTATTGATTTCTGTATTATTTATTACATTATTTGATGTATCATACACAATGTTATATTGTATATTTTTATTAATAAAAATATATATCATTACTTATATATTTTTAATTGTTCAAACTATGTTATTAAGTGTTTTGCATTGCTCTAGGCTTCACACACACATTACATAGCATATCTGATATTTAGATTATTTTTTTGTGTTTAAATTATACTTTTGCATATTTATATTGTGTATGTGATCGCTTATCTATCATACCACCTGTTATTTACTTATGTTTTAGATTATTTTAATATTCTACATATGCACTATATTCTTATCATTTACATTTTCAGTATATAGTTTATTATCAGTAAGTTTTGTCTTGTTAGATTATTTTAGTATGTTCGCATTGGTTTTGTTATTTTAAAGAGCCATGTATTTTGATTTTGATATTTAAGCAATTATTCATATTGTTAAGTTTAGAGTTAAGTTACTAATTATATAGTTATTTTGTTATATTAATTATTATCCTTTTATAAATAATATAAAAGATTATTCTAAATCGTATTTATGAATATGTGAAGTACTTATTCATGGCTTGTTATAGTTTATTTGTATATTTGTTGTTTGTTTTCTTTGTTTTCGATATGTATTGTTTTGTCATTGTACCAATATACGTTATATACACATGTTATTTTTACTTATTTTATGGTATTTTAGATATTTATGTCTTTTATTGTGTCATTATTTGTTGTTCAGTCTCTATTTATTATTTTCGTTACTTGTGTTGTGTTTTACCTTATCATTATTTTTATATTTACTATTCTTTTTATTTTAGTGTATTCACGTAGATTATTATATTTATGATGTATATTTTTTATTGATTTATAGTCATTCATGATTTCTAGTATTAACTACGTAACCATGTTTATCTAAAATATATCGGTGTTTTATTTTACGAAATTATGCTCTTTTTATGTTTCCATTTGTTATAAATCTATTTTACCTTTCATAGTTCATGTTTTAATGTATTCCATAATTTTTGTATGTGTTAATTTATTTTGAGTTTTATACTATCAATTTGTTCGTTACTTATTTGAATGCATTGAGTCCTTCAATTATGTTTTTCTTTGTCAGATTGGTATTTTTCATTATTTTGACTTGTGTTATTTTACATCGTGTTATTCTCTATTTTGTTTTTCTTATTTTTGCATTTTTCGTAGATCATATTATATCAATATTGTTTTATTCTTAGGGGTTGTTATTTTTCGGTGTGAGTGTGTAGTGTTATGACTTTATAGTTTGTGTATAGGGTCATTAAATGTTGTTACAATGTGCGTGTTTGTTTAGCTATGATTTTTGTATTTTTACATATTGTATTTTGGTTACGTATTTAGTCGTAATATTTTTGTAGTTGGCGTGTCTTATATTTATGGAGTGTATTTTTACTAATTTTTCTTTCACGTCTTAATTTGTGTATTGCTATACTTATTGTGATTCAGTATTTATTATGTTTTTATTATAATTTTTGTTTGTGGTCACGTTATAGTATAATTATTTTTATTTTGTGTTGCATTTATTTTATTAATTCTATGTATTGTACATGTATTTATACATGTTTGCTGTATATGTTACCACATAATTTTGGTCACATTTTATTTTTCATGTATGCGTTTTGTTATCATTACAGTTTGGTTATTATCAAGTTATATGTTTTTCTTATATGTCTTTTTATGTTGTCTTTAATTTTATTAATTTATTAGTTATTTGTGTTATTAGGTTATATTGTTTATTGGTTAACATAGTTATTTCTTTTACGTTTCATCAGTAGTTTCATAGTTTATTTTAGTATATGAAATGAGTGTTATAAGTTTATACAACTTAGTTATAGATTTGGCACATTGTAGATATTTTGTTATGGTTATTAGTTGTTTTCTTTTGTTAGGTTGTGTATATTTTGCTTTAATATTATATTTTATTACCTATTCATTAATTATTTCAATTATTGTATTTATCAATTTTCCATATACAAAAAGTCTCTGCATTACTATTTTAGTTAACTGTTCATGTCCATATTTGATTTTTGTTTTGGATATTAATACATGATAGTTCATATGTTGTATTATGGTTATTTTTATATATATTGGGTTTATAGTTTTGTATCATATTTGGTTATTCTAACATGTATAATGATATAATGGATAATGGTATATTTTGATATTGTGATCGTTGTGTAAATGTTATGAATACATAATTACACGATTGTTGCATATATTCTTATGTTCTTTATCTAAGTCCATTATTGATATGCTTTTTACTTTCTACTATCAACTATTATATGTATTATTTTTGGTTTATAGATTACTATATGATATCGTGCATATCTTATTTTAATTTCGAGGGCGAAATTTATTTTAAGGGGGGTAGAATATAAGGACCATGAATTTTGATACTAGTTAAAATAATTTTTTGATATTTTAAAATATTTAATTATTATTTTTAAAAGAGTATTTATATTTTTCCTGAATTTTTACAATTTTCTATGGTTTAAAGTCTAAGTTTTATATTTATTTAAATGATTTTGATATTTATAAGTTAATTTTAGTGCAGTAGAAATTTATGGAATTTATCCGTTGTGTTATCGATATTATTACGTATCATTTTGAATAATACTGGTATTATTATTATTACGTATATTTTCATATAATATATTGTATTATTAATTACGTATTATTTGTGTAATTTGTTGTATTACTTCTACTGTTGCATATTATCTGTTGTATTAGTATAACTGGTATGTTTTATCGTGTAGATAATTATTTCATAATTATTTAATTTTAAATATAAGTAAAAATATTTTTATTATTAATTATTCTCGTTTAATTGTATAATATGGGTATAATTCGACTATTTCATATCAACTGTTGTATTAGCACAACAGGTACGTTTTTATTGGTAGATAATTATCCCGTATTTATTTTGATTTTTAAATATCATTAGTTATTTCTTTTTAATTAATTTTGTTTTAACTTAATTAACCCAAAACCCTAATTTTCCTCTCTACATATATATATTATATATTTTCTCTCTCCTCTTCTCTCATCTCTTTCGTTTTCTTTCTTCCCCAAACATCGAAACCGCCACAACGCCCACGTCCCTCTCTCTCTCTCTTTCTTGTTCCGTCTTCGAGCCGCCACGAGACCCGCCTTAGACCGCCGCCCCAGTCTCGGCTTCGTCGTCGCCGGCGAACTCCAAGACCCGACGTTGCCAAGCCACCGCTCCCCACTCGCGTCACAGCCCCTCAGCCCTCCCCTGTTCTCAGATCCGAGCACCCAGCCAGACTCGTCGCCCCGCCTACAACCACCTCTGTTCTCCTCCCCCTCCGACGAGCTACACCGCCAGCGCCGCACCCCAACTTTGACCCTCATTCCCCGCCATCCATCCTCCCTGAGCTCGAGTTGCTGTCCGACATCGAGATCAGCCTTCTCTGAGCTCCGACCTGAGCTCCGACCAAGTGTTCATCCTCGGTCCAGATCCGAGTCCCCAACAGCTTCGCCCTCCTCCAATCAGCCACCGACAGCCGTGAGCTCGCCACGACAGCAGATCCGAGCTCCCTCAGCCCCAGCGACCTCCGTCGAGTCTCCAGCAGCTCCGAGTCGTCACTGCCGTCCCGAGCTCAGCTCCTCCCCGTCGCCGGCGACCCCTCCTGCTGACGGCAGCCTCGTAGCCACGCCGAGATCCCCGCGCCGTCGAACCCGTCGCCGATGTTGCCGTCGCCTCCCTCCTGAAGCGCATAGCCGACGCCACGCTCTATCGCGTCCGATTCGACCCGTGCCGTCAGTGTCGATTCATTCGACAAACCCCGAGGCAAGATCCCGAAGCTTGATTATTTTATTTTAATTCTTAGTTTTATCGTAAATTATTATGTGACTCGTCATTCAATTTTTAGATCTGTTATGAGTTAATTAATTAGATTAGTCTGTGGAATATTATTACCTGCGTTGGATTGCTTGACATGAATAGATGTGTGGAAACTTGTTGTTATCATTTAGTTGTTATCCAATAGGATAGACTGTACATGAAGACGACTTCTGTTAAAAGTATGATGTATAAGCGTGCTTCAAAGCATGGCTATACTTGCTCGACATCGATATCTCGATGTGAGGAATCCCGAGTTCCCTCGTTATCGATATCCCGGTATGAGGTTTCCTTGATTATTATTATTATAGCATTGACTAGACGATGCACTCTTGATCAGACGTGTTGTGGGTCACGGTTATTTTCATAGTTTTACAGAAGTTGTTCCAAGTAACTCCGTGGCTAGTGCACAATATTTCATGTATAGTTGCTTAATTAATTTGACAAGATGGGGCTATAAAGGGGAATTGGACGAAGAATATAGCATGTATATAAAAGGGCACAACGCTTTCTTGTTATCGTGATATCGTGAGTGTTATGTACATGGGCCAGAAGGCCAATACTTGACTTGAAGGCGGCCCCCGGACGACTTTACGGGGACCCGATTATATATATCAAAACATTCTTCCCCAATTCAAATAACATGTAAAACAAGAATTATCTGCTTGTGTACTTTATGGTGGACTTTGTTAGTTTTGTTGAGATGTAGACCAGTGTTGTTCTTTTCATACATAGATCGAGATTAATATTTAATTATCTACAATTTGAGACATATGGTATATACATGAGGGTTTCCTTGTTTGGATTATTTCGCTCGATGTACTACGTCTCGAGTTGTAGATTTTTAAGTATTAATTTCATCTAGTGTATGACCTTGTTACTTGGATGATTAGTTTGATCGCTAGCTGCATGATTTCGTTACCTGATCGATTCTGAATGCTTTATGTTATCTTGATTTAGTAGTGTTTTCATGTTGATTTGTGGATTTCAATTGTACGTTCTTTTGTTGTTTCTGTTATCGTATCGTTTTTTGCATTAGATTTCCGTTCCTTCTATTTTCTTTGTGGGGTCGGGTCTTGCCATGCGCCATGCACCTGACGTACACCTGTTTTCTCTGGTGTACGTCAGACTTAGAGGAAGAACAGGTTCAGCAAGAGTCAGAAGATTCTTAACAGAAGTGCCATGTAGACGGAGCAGAAGAAGGAGTCAAAGCCTATTCTTTGATGGTTCCACTTTACTTTTGTAGTTCTTTCTTTTTCCATTGGTCGATGTATTTTTGTATCTCTTCAGTATTCATTTGTTCAGTTTTGTATAAGGGCACGTTGACCTAAATATTATGTATCGGATGTTATCCTATTTGTGATATGATATTTTTATTTTGAGTTTGTCTATTATATTCTTGCTGATTGTGATCGGGGACCTGTGACTTCGCATTGTATTTATTTCCAGACGCTTAGCGTATTGGATTGAGAAGAAAAGAAAAAGCAAAAAAATTAATAGTGTATATTTCTTCTCAATCTAATACGTCGTGGGCTTGTTCATGTTCCGATTCCCCGGTATTTTGGGAAGCGGGGCGTGACAACCGCTATGTATTAGGAATTAGAGAAGACGGATACGCTGAATTAGCCGATTCGATCGAGGTTTACTTGGCCGACCTTAAACAAAGCATCGAACACTTGAAGGCTCTTCACGCTAACGGCGAGCCTTCTTATATTGCTTCTCGAATGGATTTGAGATTACAGGCATGGCGTGATACTTAGAAGTTCGCTGAATCCGAACTCCAAAGGCTAAGAACACGCATTAATCAACTCAGGGTGAGTGTTGCCAAGAAGACACAAACCAGGGTTGACCTGTATCATGACTTAGAGTCAGGTCGAGCCGAGATCGCCCGTTTAGAAGAGCAACTTGCAAAAGCTAGGGATGCCTAAGAAGTTTTGGAGTCCGATCTAGCGGAGGTAACTCAAGCTGAGGAGAATCTATTTCAGCAGCTGAATTTTCAAGACAAGATTTTCGCCAAAAAGGAACAAGAAGTCGCCAGAATTCAAAGTGTTGATGAAGAAAGCTTTAAAGCTAATTTGGTATCTGAGCTTGAACAAGCTTATGTGATAGAGCTCTCCCAACTAGAGGATCAAATCCGTCATTATAAGCTATTGTAATTTTGAGAACATATATTTTTGTAGGTTTGTTTGAATACTTTTGATGAATATAGTGAACTCTTTGCTCATTGATATTTTATTATGATTACTCATTCCTGTTTAGAATAAATAACCATAATATCTATAGGATTTTTGGCAAATCCTTAGCCCTCAATGGGTTTGATGTGCCTTTACCGACTACCGTTTGAGTCGGACTAGTATGTGAATTATCTAGATCTGTTTCACATATAATGTTAGGCTAAAAGAATTAAACTCTTTTAGGCTTTGAACTATAACGTTGAATATGTAGGCTACATGTGTTATATGTAGGCTTATCTCAGATAAGAGATTGAGATAACTTCCCCCACACGTGAGCAGCGTGGATTTTGAAATATAACTAGGTTACATTTTCTTGATAGAAACACGAACCTAAAATCAGGGAAGAAGAATCTGATATTCTATCTCCCAATCTCTTGTTTGTTGGTAGAGATGAACCCAAAATCAGGGAGGAAGAACTTTATATTCTATCTCCCAGTCTCTTGTTTGTTGGTAGAGATGAACCCAAAATCAGAGAGGAATAATCTTATATTCTATCTCCTGGTCTCTTGTTTGTTGGTAGAGATAAACCCAAAATCGGAGAGGAAGAATTTTATATTCTATCTCCTGGTGCAAAGGAAACTCAAAGTGGGATCTCCGCCTAGAGAATCTGGACAGGTTTGAATAATCCTAACTGTCATAAGGTTTGATTATTCAACTTGAAATTGGACCTCTCGTTCGTGGAATGAATCGAGAGGAGATTTTGGTTGTGGTCCTAACTATAGTAAGGTTTGACCAAGTGAGAATTGAGACAATTAACTTTAATAAGTTAGATTGTTCAAATAGAATTGAGGCCCTTTCATTTATCGAAAGGAATCTCAGTTTTGAAGGCGAACCTCTCGTTCATGAAAAGAATCAAGAGGGGATTTTAGCTCTGGCCCTAACTATAGGAAAGTTTGACCAAAGAAATGGGAACGGGGTACAAATAACAATAGGAATGTTGACTCGTACACATCATTCAGTGGAAATTTTGGTGTCAAACATAAGAATTCAACACAAAATGATTGGGTGATTGATATGAACTAATAAATTGGAATTTGGTCTTTATATCATAATTTCGATATTAGGAATGTTCGAGATTAGATATAATGGGAGCTTGAAGAATTTTAATCCATGACGAATTTTAGTGAACCTACCGTCGATTAATCCGATCGGTAAGCAAATTTTATGGCGTGGGATTGTGAATCATCAATCCTCCTGCAATCATACTGTGGGAGTTTTGTAAGGAAAGACCGACTATATTTCGTCGCTGAATCTCATCTCAACAAAATGTCTGGAAAGTCACAGTGGAAGATTCTTAGTTATTAGATAACCACATCGAAAGGGTCTTAATTATTTTCATAACAATTAAGAGTGAATTATTCAAATGACCAGTTTCTATTTAGAACAATCAACTGATCTTGGGTTATCCTAGAAATATCCTATACATGATTTTCTAGGAACTTCCTGTTTTACATAGGTTATCCTGAACATATTACGGATAATACTTCTTCAGGAACTTCCCATTTATCGGCATTATTAGTTTGTTACCATCCTGGGTAATCAGGCGATACGTACCATTTGAATAGACTATTTCTATTACAAACGGCCCTTCCCATTTGGGTTGAAATTTTCCTTTCTTCTTGGAATTGAGAATCATGGGTCTCCAGACGGCAAGAACCAGGTCTCCTTCCTTAAAGCTTCATCATCAGACTTTTTTATCGAAAGCCCGAGAAATTCTGGCATGATAAAACTTGATTTGTTGCTGAGCTTCCAAGTGCTTTTCATCTAACATCTCTAACTCTTCGAGATGCTTTTGATGCTGTTCTTCCATCGTCATTCCCGTTGCAAGAGCGATGCGGAGAGAGGGAATTTGTATTTCTAAAGGAAGGACAGCTTCATATCCATATGTTAAGGAATACGGGGTTACTCCAGTTGGCGTACGGACAGTTGTACGATAAGCCCATAGAGCCTCACCCAGTTTGTCATCCTAATCTCGCTTATTGACTTTTACCAGTTTTGCCAGAATTTTAATAATAGTCTTGTTGAAAGCTTCGGCCAATCCATTAGTTGTGGGATTATAAGCGGTCGATGAAACATCCTTAATTCTGAATTTACCGCAGAATTTGATAAATGCGTTGCTGATGAATTGAGGACTATTCGTGCACTATTCGCCTCGGGACACCATATCGATATATGATATGGTGTTTAATGAATTTGATAACGTCACTCGTCTTTACTTCTTTGAGTGGAACTGCTTCTGCCCATTTCGAGAAGTAATCCGTGATTGCCAGAATGAAACGATCACCTTTAATTGAAGGCGGAAAAATAGGACCTACAATATCCATTCCCTAATTCTCGAATGGCCATGACGTCGATGACGGGTGTAGATGCTCAGGTGGCTGGTGCATATAATTTGCATGTAATTAACACACTTAACACCGTCGGGCATAATCTACTGTATCTTTTACCATGGTAGGCCAATAGTATCCCATCCTTCTAAGTCGATCGTAGAGTTTAGGACTGGGCTGATGTGCACCGCATGTCCCATCATGCGCCTCTTTGAGTGCTCGTTTCGCCTCTTTATTGGATAGACAATGGAGTAATAAACCATCGTACGACCATCAATACAATATTTATGCTGTAGCGTTGTAATAAAATCTCGGTGCTCTTCGCCGAATCGAATCCCTTTCTCTTACATCTTCAGGTAAGATACCATGTAGGACATAATCGATAATAGGGAAACACCAATCTCAAACTTCTGGTTCAACTCTTGTTGAGTGTGCTTCTTTGATTCTTGAAGTATAGATTGGCACAATAAGCTGGTGAGTTCTCATCGTGATTAATAGTTCCGTATCGGGCGGTTAGGCCAAAGACACCGTCAATGCTGCCAATGCGTCTGCATATGCATTTTGGAGACGTAGAACGTATTCGATAAAGAATTCTTCAAACGAGCTTACTATCTCGATGGCTACCTGGTGGTAAGGAATCAGATCTTGATTTCTGACTTCATACTCTCCTCGTATCTAATTAACTACCAATTGAGAATCACCAAAAGCTTCAAGGTATTTGACCCCCAGCTCTCTGGCAAAATTAAGTCCAATTATTAATGCATTGTACTCAGCCACGTTATTAGAGCATGGTTCGGTCAACGAGTATGCTCTAGGTAAGATATGCTTTTCCGGGGAAACTAAAACGACCCCCACTCCTGAGGAAATTTTAGAACATCCGGGTGTGCTCGCCACGTTGGTTGCTCGGGAAGCCCCATCGAAGTATAATTACCACGTTGATGTGATGTGGTATTAACTTCGTGAGTTTCATCTGGCAGATCGTCGTACAACTCGGCTATATCTTTTGTAGGGTTTTCCGCCAAAAGATCACAAATAGCTTGTCCCTTAACTAATTTTTGTTGTTTGAAATACAAATCATATTGCGATAAGAGTAAGGTCCACCTGGCTAAACGCCAATTCATGGAGGCCGGTTGGGTCATGAATACTCGGATTGGGTTTATGTTGGAAATGGCATAAATTGTCTGTCCAACTAAATAATATCGCATTTTTTGGATTGCGAATACTAGGGCGAGGCACTCTTTCTCGATCATCGGATAACGAGATTCAGCTCCTACCAATGTACGACTCAGATAGATAATATACAGATTGTTCGTGACCGTTATCGTCGTTTTGTGTGAGCAATGCACTTAACGAATGGCTCGTCGCTTTGACGTAAATCAAAAACGGTCTTCCCGATTTCGGTGCAATAAGGATAGGTGGATTCGCTAGATATGTTTTAATATCTTTGAACGCCTTTTGACATGCTTCATCCCAAATGAACGACACACCTTTTTTCGTGATTTGTTAGTTTGATAGTACAGCTCATCATTACCATGATTCGAGCAACCTATCTTTTGTTTTTGAACCTTGTTGACATGCACAGGATGATTGGTCGTCGCCTCTGGGCGATCCAAGGTTGTATATTTAAATTCATCCTTCTGTGGGGATAAATTATTTACAGGCCCTAGACGGGAATAAATTGATATCTTCCCTTCTTGCGCTTGTTTTGCTCTGATAGGAGGATATTTACGACCCCCAGCGTAAGAAACTACTAAGGGTTTATTCGTCAGATCCGAGTGTCCCTTGATTGGAGTTTTGCCTCGCTCATCAGGTAAAGGACCGAGACGATCCGCTATTGTGATTTTGAATTTTGACAAGTCAGGACCGACCCTGGGCTTCATTGGTGATGGAATAGGCACAATTGTAGTAGACGGGCCAGGAGTGGACGTCGATGGAGTCGAAGAGATGATCTTGTGAACCTCTTCTAGGTCGTGGCAGGGTGTGATAACGCGGCTGAATAATGTGGTGCGGCAACGGAGACTGCCGTGGTTGGAAGAGGTGCCGTGGCAGTTGTGACTGCCGCGGTCAAAGGTCTTGCCGCAGTAGTATGGACTGCCGTGGTTGAATGAGGAATCTCCCTGATTCAATTCCCAAGCATGTTTGGTTTTGGGAATCCAAACCGTGCAGTTCTTTGGTGATTTTTCAGACAACATTTCCTTCTTCCCTTCTTGCGTTTATTGACGAAGGGCACGATTACGAGTGGCATTTATACAATGCTTTTGTATGCGTTCTTTGAGGGTTGAACATGCTCTTTTGATGAGGGTCCATTCCTCTATCATAAGTTGTGCAGAAATATGAGTGTCTTGCTTTTGGGGCAACTGGTTCGTTGCATGCTTTCTCGACTTTAAGTCCGTATAGTAATGGACCCCGTCGGTTTGTTGTAAGGCTTTAGCTAATTGACGAGCATAGCGCTGGTGTTGTCTCTGACGAGCCCTCTTCGTCAGTGCTGGTAGGCTATGATTCAATAACTCCTTAAGTGGTGCGGGGTCATTGAGAGTAGAAACTTTGCAAGCAGAATTTTCAACTGTAGTCTTCATCGGGGTCGAAGACTGGAAAACCTTCTTAGAAGATGAAATCTTCCTGCATTTATGAGGCGAAGAAGATTTCAAGGATGAGGATGACAAATACTCCTCAAATTTTGCTTGATTGAACTCATATTCGATCTCTTCATTGATCACAATCTTGATTGGTTGCGACACTACAGCTTCGGCAGCAAAGCTGTCGGCTCCCACTGTGGTCGTCAGTTTGTTTTTATCAGAAATTACTTTCTTTGTAGAATCCATTAAACTTCAGTGGTTTTATAATGAATTTTACAACAAAATAAACAAGATTAGAATTCCTTAGAAAATAACACAAAAATCGTTTATCGATTTTTGCTTTGTGGGACTTTGCCTGTGCCGGGAGTGCTTTGACTCGTAGACCACCAATTCACAGATTGTGAAAGGCTTAAGGGATTCTTCCTTCGTTTATCGAAGTAAGAATTTGAAATGAATATCTTATCGATGTAAGATGTTCACTCTTCCAATGATCAAGTCGGAGCTTAGATCTCTAGGAATCACTGAAAGCTTTGGATAACAATTGTGAGGAATTGAGACTCTCTTTCTTGCTCAATTTCACCAAAAACTCAAGTCTTCTCTGCTATATTCTGCTCTCTATCCTTTCCTTCGTGTCTAGGAAGGTATTTATAGGGATAGGGGTGCACAACAGTGGAAATAGAGGCAAAATAAATAATCGAGTATATGCTCTTTGGGCGCGTCTGTCTACGCTGCCGCGGCTATTAGCGCGTCAGTGTGTACTGGCACGGCCAAAGAGACAGTTCCAGCCACGTTCCATCATGTTTGAAACCGTCCTCCCATGACTTTTAACCACTTTTTTTCATGGTTTAACTGCTTGTCCACGTCAGCACACGTTCTCTTTCTAATATGCCGCCACGTGGACCTTCAAGAGATCTTAAAAACTATCAACAATTTACATAAGAGGCTACTCTACCATTTGCGCGTCACACTTTGCTGCCGCGCCTTTGGCACGTCACCATGGGCTGCCGCGCCTTATGCGCGTCACTATGGGCTACCACGCCTATGCAAGTCGCCTGTCAGTTTATTTTGTCGTTGGTGTGCACATTGTTCTTCTATGTTGTTTCGCTTCCCTTGGATGATCCCCCTTTGACTAAGATGATGACATTTATTATTTTCTCTTTATCTTGAGCAGTATTTGGATAACTATAAGCATTTTTTTACGCCTACAATAGGATTTTTGGCAAACTCTCAATCATCAATGGGTTTGAAGTGCCTTTACCGACTACCGTTTGAGTCGGGCTAGCATGCAGATTGTTTAAGTCCGTTCAGCATGTAATGTTATGCTAAGAGAATAAACTCTCTTAGACTTGGTTCTATGATATTGAATACATAAACTTTGTCAATTTTATGGTAATTCGCTACTCGACAATGCGTGTTAGGAGTAGACTTATCTCTATTTAAGGATCGAGAAAAAGTCTCCCAGAATGAATTCTGGTGTCCTTTTCACGGTGAAAGACTAACCAGCAATGCGAGTTAGGCGTAGGCTTATCTCTACTTAGGATTCGAGATAAAATTTCTTGTGCGTGTAAGGCATGGATTTTGGCATTATTAATAACGATCTGCCACGATGTCGAATACGTGGGCTTTTGTCCTTTTCACAACAAAAGACTAACCGGCAACGCGTGTTAGGCATAGAATTATCTCTATTCAGGAGTCGATATAAAGTTCTCCATGCGTGAAATGCTTGGATTTTGGTACTGAAGAGCTATATGTTGTGTCTTCTCTTAGGGAAAAGATGAACCCTGTGCTGGTGAAAAAGAATTTTATATTCTATCTCCAGGTATAAAAGAAACTCAAAGTTGGATCTCTACTTCGAGAATCTGAAGGATGAAACTAAGAGTAGGATCTCCACTCCGAGAATCAAAAAGATTTAGATAACCCTAACAGTTTAAAGGTTTAGTTATCTAATCTGAAAATGAATTTCTTGTTTATTGAGATAAAATTCTAACTTTAGCCCTAATTGTTTAAAGGTTTGGCCAAAGGGGAGATTAAGACGATCCTAACTGTTTAAAGGTTTGATCATTCAATTTGTGGACCTCTCGTTCATGGAAGGAATCGAGAGGGGATTTTAGCTTTAGTCCTAACTATTTATAGGTTTCACCAAAGGGAATTTAAGACGAACCTAAGTTTGATCATTCAATTTGTGGACCTCTCATTCATGGAAGGAATCGAGAGAGGATTTTGTCTTTGGCCCTAACTATTTAAAGGTTTGACCAATTGGATTGGAGGAATGACCCTAACTGTTTAAATGTTTGACCGCTCGATTTTGAAGTAGACCTCTCGGTCATGAAAGGAATCGAGAGGGGATTTTGGTTGTGGTCCTAACTGTTTAAGGGTTTGACCAAGATGGGAATGTGGTGATACAAATGACAGTGAGGGTGTCGATTTGCACAAATCACTATGTTAATACAATGAGAGGGTTTTAATCATCTTGGAAATGATAAATAGCCAGAGTAGGATGTTCTTAATCATTTTTTATCATGATTAAGAATTTATTGGATTTGGGTTATCCTTAAGAATACCATGTTTAGTATTCTCCAGGAACTTCCCATCAAAGGTAGGGAACAATTTAGCCTCGTGTACCAGTTGGAGGTTTGTGAAATAGTTTATACTCGTATACCTTGTTTGAGTACAAAGGAGGAGCAGTTTATACTTGTATACTCTTTGGAGTGTGGATAGAGAAGCAGTTTATACTCATATACTCATCAGAGTCAGGGGAGACAGTTTATACTCGTGTACCCAGTGGAGTTAAAAGGAGGAGTAGTTTATATGCGTATACTCTTCAGAGTTTGCAAGCACACTTTAACCTCATATACCCGTTGGAGGTTAGGTTGTCTTTATTTGACTTGTTTTGCCGTTATGACGCCGGAGTCAATTAATGCTTGGATTTTGTTTTTGAGGCCAAAACAAGCCTTAGTGGGATGAAGAACCCTCCTGTGATATGCATAGCATTTTAGATCCGTAATCCTCTTAGTTCGCTCCTGATCTTTAATAGGTGGTAGCTCAATTTTGTCGTTAGCGAGGTGGTACTTCAATATGGCTGGAACTTTATCATCTTTGAAAGAATACTCTTTTAGAAACCTTGGATCAGGAGTCCTTCGCTATTTCTAAGGTTGTTGTTGTGACGTTTGATTAACATCAACAGCAACCAAAGGTGTTGTCAGCTAGCTTCTCTCGGCCTTCTTTCTTCTGAGGAAGCACTCGACTTGTTCTCCATGCGGTTTTAATTCCTTCCAGGTGATTGAGGGAATAACCTCCATGACTTCGAGGACATCGAGGGAGAGATTGTGATGGTAGGTCTAGAGTATGAACTCCTTTGTGACCGGATCTCGGTAATTCATTGCCTTATTCCGGAAGCGTTTGACGAAGGTGTAAACTGACTTTTTATTCTTCTGCTTCTCATCTAGAAGAGCTCCAATTAATACTTTAGTGTCATCATCGGAGAAATTACTGAGGAATAAGTTTTCCATATCGTCCCAGTAGTTGATGCTTCCTGGCTTGAGACGTCAATACCAATCGAAGGCGTCCTTGCGAAGGGTGCCTACGAATAATCGGATCATTAGTGGTTCATTCCCGAAGATCATTTCCAACTGGAACTTGAAGTAGATTATATGCTGAGTGGGCGAACCTCTCCCATCAAACGGCATGAAGTTAATTAGATTGAACTTTGTCGGGTACGGGATTGAATCCAACTCTCTTGGATATGGGCACAGAATGCCCGTTCTCCTTACCTCTTGAGTGGACATTAAGGCATTGACCTTATTCTCTAGCTCTTTCATCATCTCGTCGTCGTCTACATCTTCCTTCGGGTGATTTTGAGGACGAACGATGGGATCACCCTCAACGTTGTCATTAGTGATGTGGTCACTTTTAGTGTTGGTATTATTGTCGGGGCCACCCCCAGCATCTTTGTCATTGGGAGGAGCATTGATATTGATAGTCTCCTCTACCTCTGAGTCGTTATCTATCTGATTAGTAGTGTGGCAACAACTGGATTTTACCGTGCTGATTTGACAACTCCTAAAGTTGTTGAGCATGTAAATCCTTGACCCGCTGCACGGCCATCTCCATTTCAATTTTAAAATCTTCTTTTTGTTTGACCAAGGCTTCTTGAAGAAGTTGAGTCACTTCTTTGGTAGTGATCATGCATACTTCTCGAGTTTGCCCAATGCTAGACATTGTATCATTAGAGGTGATTGCAAAGCAAGTATCCAAAAATTCATCTTCTGAAGACAGTCATTCGTGCATCTTCGGGTAATCCCCATGTATGATGGCTTCTAACTAGAGCTGAGACACTCGTCAGACTATTCCTGAATCGACTTTTCTTCCTAGAGAAAATTTAGGATTAGCGTTATTCGAATTGAACACAGACTTTCCTTTGTCAGCCATGTTGATGGTGACTTCTGAGAGTTGGTCATCTTGAATGGCCGATCTTCTTTTGTGGGAGCATCTTGATTTGGGTTTTGATACTTCAGTGGAAAGCCTTCGGAATACTGAGACCCTCTGTGGAGCAGTCTTGGGGTAGCTACACTCTAATATGACTGCCCTGATTAACCTCTCACAAGGACAGTATGAGTTTGATTTTAGAGTACTTCTCTTTTGAGATTTATTCATACCCTCGGCCCGATAGTACAACTCATTGACGTTATGGTCAGAGCAACCTATTGGCTATTTATTTGAGTCCTTAGGTATGACGTTGTCATGTAATGGACACGTCTTCTTCTGAGGATGTAATGCATTATTGGCGTTCGTAGGAGTCGCACGTTTAGAATCACACCTTTGTAAGGGTGAAACCCTAATTGACTCCTGATTTTTCACACGTACTCCTAAGCGGGTGGTTACGGGAATCAACTTGTTAGAAGGTCGTGTACGACCCTCAGTTTGGATATTTGCTCGGGAATCATTCAGCGGACGTAGGGCTTCACCAGAGGTGCTGTTTGGTGGAAAATTTGTAGTAAAAAGAAAAATTAAAAGAAATATATTTGATTTGTATTCTCTCAATCTTAATTATAATTTGGATTTTATGATTACAGAAGAGAGGAGAATTGCTCTGAATTCTCCCCTTTATTTAATTTTGGGTTCTTCACGGTGGCGATGGAGTGCCTCCCTCGAATGCTCACGTCGAGTTTGCTCTCCGTTGATGATCCGAACGTCTTGATTCACTAGAATGATATCTTCTCCTCACGATTTGATGCTGTGGATAACTTGCAAAGTAAGTTTGAAACTCTGAACGAGTTGATAACTCAAAGCGAGTTTAAACTCTTGAAAAAGAGTTGATTTGAATCAAAAAAATCAGTTAATAAGCCAAGGGAATGCTCTAAGAACTTTGTTGCTGCAGGAAGCTCGAAGATGATCTGCTGCAGGAAGCTCGAAGATGATCCGAAGAAGTCGATCTCTAGATCTCCAAGATACTCCAAGATCCAAAGATCCAAACTCAGTTGAGTTTACTCCTATTTATAGGGGATTAAGGGGTGTAACTATCCCCTTAATTCGTTCCTAAGTGGGGCTGAATGGGGTGTAACCGTTCCCTTAAACTGCTCCCCAAATCATGAGAAAAATAGTTTTGGAACCGTTCAGTTCATGCTTTGAACGAGTCAAACGTTGAAAAATAGCGTTTAGGGCCCGAACTCTATGTTTTAGACTTAAAACACAGAGTTGAGACTATTTTGGTGGCTGAACGCATAGGTCACGCTGCGTTGTAAATCTGAAACACAGAGTTAGGATGCAGAGATGAACTCCGTGTTTTGGACCTAAGATGTAGAGTTGGACACTGCATGAACTCTGCGTTTTGGACTTAAGATGCAGAATTAGGCTCTGCACGAACTCTATGTTTTGAGTCCATGAACTCTGCGTTTTGGAGCTGAGACACAGAGTTGGGCTCTGTATGAACTCTGCATTTTGAGTCCACAAACTTTGCGTCTGGACTTGAATGCTGGGGACGGTCTCTGCATTTTTACTTTGGAACGCGGTGTTGACCCTGTAGTTTTGATGATGCTTTAGCAAACAATTCATTACTAATAAACTCTCTAGTGTTTTTTGTGTTTATAGTTTC
>BQKN01061533.1:16847-28208 GCA_022839385.1 Asparagus kiusianus | reverse complement strand
ATATATATATATATATATATATAACTATATATATACAAAACCAAAACGTGTATGTGTGTATATGATTGAGCTTAAAGTACCAACACACATAATATAAACTCCTAAACTAAATTACCCAAGCTTGATTGGTCTTCAATATGCTTGACTTGGTAATCTCGCGGATGAAGCTTGAACTTGATCTTTAACTTTGAATTGCAAGGCTTCAATCCGACATTCCGCCAACATCCATTGGATATGATCGTTGAAGCTCTATTCCATCCATCATCCAACATGTTGTTTGCCTAGAATAAATACAAAAATACAAACACTAGATAAACAACATTAGAAATAAATTATTTGTTAAACATCATCAAAACAAGAAGACCAATAATCTTTACCGGTGCCGGAGTTTATCCGTGCACCACCAACGAAATCGTTGCCTCACAAATGAGACAAGAAATTGAAGTGACTATCTTGGCAACAACGAGATAATCACTCTTCTCAAGAATCGTAGCTAGGTACGATCTCAAGGAAAACAGATGAACGGGATGCAGATCTCTTAGACTCTTCTTCTCCTTGTGTTGAAGAACTTGCCAAGATCCCTTCCTCCTCTTTGAAATTCGTGCTCCTCATCTTCAATTCGACAGGGTTTCATCGAGGCTCGAGAATTTCGGATCTGTGTAAATGAAGGCCCTAGGGCCATATTTATAGGCTTTAGAAGCTTTGTTTTTAGATAGGAATGATCAATTTGATCTCATCCTCAGTTGTAACCACTTAACCACGTCCAAGATTGTTAGCCCTTATGTTTTGATGATGTTTTACAACCACCATTATCGGTACTAATTGCTTATTGAGTGAAAATATAGTGAATACATATATCAAGCATGTTAGTGCCATAGATGGAGGATTGGATGGAATATGCGCTACAACAATGATATCCAAAGGAGGAGGAGGCATAGTGATGAAGCAACATTCATTCAAGAACACCAAATGCAATAAGAAGCTTCATCCAACTCAAGCTATATCAAGACTCAAAGAATTATATTCTACATGAGGATATTAGCTAGTTTTTATTTTTTCTCTAGTACTAAAATGTAGGCAAATAGTTTAGATTTAAATTGAAGCTATTAGGATATCACACACACGTTTTCATACATATAGTTTTGAGCGTTTTTCACAAAATACTATTTTTCATAAGTATGAGGACCTATTAACAAAATTCCTTTTCCAAACAATTTATTTTTAGCGTTAAAAACATTTTACAAAGTTTTACAATTTTTGGAAGTCAAATGAATATTTTACAGATTTTTTAAGTGAGTCAAAATCAGTATTTTGAATGTATCACTTTGCGGTCGACCACCACGGTCGATCGCGCTTGAGATCATTCGTCAGTGGGCAGCAGAGACTTTCACGGTCGACCGCCACGGTCGACCGCAGAAGTCTCTAGACTTCTTCTTAGTTTCTGCACTAGCTCGCTGTCGACCACGAGAAATCGTACGGTCGACCGCCGCTCATTTTTCAAACGGTCTTTTGTACTGATTAAGCGCCGATTGTACACAATCTCAGCGCCGATTATTTTCCTGGATTTGGAGGATTAGGGTATGGGTTTAAACAGTGAGTTTCACCTATTTAAACTCATACACTCATTCTTCCTCGTTGTCCCAAGCTTTTGAAAAACCAGAGTTTCAGCTTTACTGAGAGCCAAGATTTTCAAAACCTGTTTTCTGTATTTTTCTCAAGTTCACATCCCAGCTTAAGTTTAATCTTTCTCTTTGCCATAGGGACTTGTAAAGAGAGAGCTTTTACACCATTGCTACTGTTTGAGAGCTTGATCTTGTGAAGATCAATTGTGTGAGAGTGTGATCCAGTTAAGATCAATTGTGTAGTTGTGAGATTGTGAGGAGATCGTTGTGTAGAAGAAGTTCCGGCTTCCAAACCGGGTTATGTAGTGGATTTCTCCTCGAGAGTGGGGAGAGGGGATGTAGGTAAGTGGACCAAACCTCGTTAACACATCGCGCGCCACAAGAATAATGATTCCTAACTCTATCTCTATTTCTACTGTTGTTCATTTTGTGGTTTGTTGCTTGCCTCATTTTTTATTGCACGTTTTTAGCTTTGAGACTCTAATCACCCCCCCTCTAGGGTCCAACAATTGTTATCAGAGCTTGGTATTTACATTAGTTTTTGGTTTAATTACCTTAGAGAAAATATCTTATGGAGGCTTCAATGAATGTGCATATGTTAGAGGGACAATCCACCACTAGACCATCACTTTTTACCGGTAGTAATTTTTCTTATTGGAAGGCTAGGATGAGGATTTACCTTCGTTGCATTGATCTTAACATCCTAGAACTCATAGAGAAGAAATATGTAGAAAATCCCAAAGTCGGGACTATGACCAATGGAGAAAGGCACCAAGCCAATCTCAATGCAAATGCTATGAATGCCTTAATTTACGGTCTTTCCTCCAACGAGTATAATAGGGTTTCCACGTGTGCAACCACATATGAAATATGAGTGAAATTGTGTATTACACATGAAGGAACCCCACACGTTAAGGAATCCAAGATTAGTGGGCTTATGCATGAATATGAGTTATTTAAGATGCTTCCAAATGAATCCATTGATGCTCTGTTTTTTTGTTTCACTAACATAATCAATGAATTGCATGGTATTGACAAGAAATTAACTATCCAGGAGATGAACTACAAGATCCTCCGTTCATTGACTCCTATATGGGAACCCAAAGCTACGGCCATAGAGGAAGCTCATGATCTCACCACTCTAGCCCTTGATGGCGTCATCGGCAAGCTCAAGGTTCATGAGAAAAAGCTCAAGGAAAAGGAGAAGGAGGAAGTGCCCCCACGGGAAGTTGAGAAGCCATCACCAAAGATGAAGACCATTGCTCTAAAAGAAGCAAGTGACCACTCCACATCATCATCGTCGGAGAGTGAAGTTGATTTTTCTAGAGAAGTGGCTCACCTCTCTAGAAGAATTTCTAGACTCATAAAAATGAACAAGAAGTTTAACCCCCGATCTAACAACAAATTTTCTTCATGTACAGGAAAATGTTTTGAATGTAATGAACCGGGCTATATCGCCAAGGATTGCCCCAAGCTCAAGGAGAAATATATGAAGTACAAGAAGAAGAAGGCTATGTATGTCGGATGAGAGGAATCTGAACCAAGTGATTCGGATAGTAATGAAGAAGGAGCTAAACTTGCTCTTCACGATCCCAACATTTGTTTCATGGCCCTTGAACAAGAGGTAATATCCGACACCGAGAGTGAATCCTTTTACATGCAATGTAATCTAGCTATGGCTTTAGAAGAATTGAACATTGAATTTAAAGGAATGTCAAAGGAATTTTCTTCTTTTAAAAAGTTTCATGCTTCTTATGATGTCAAACTAGAACAACTAGAAACCTCTCTTGCACTAAAAGATAAATTGCTAGGAGATCTCGATTTTGAGAATAAGCAATTAAGATCCAAAATTGAAAGACTAAAAATTAAGAGTGGTAGGATTAGACCCACTCATGCTTATGTTAATCATCATCACCATGGTTGAAATAGATTTCATAGATATCATGCTCAAACACACAAGAGAAATTTGTGTGCACATATTGTATGAAACATGGACACATTTCTACTCATTGTAGGATCAAGGATAATCATGAATTTTATGGCATGACATGGGTACCAAAAGGTACCAAGCTTACTAACCACCAAGGACCCAAGATTTGGGTACCTAAAGTTACTACACATTCATCTCTTGTAGGGAACATCATGGCAACGATGTAGGGAGATGTGGTACCTTGATAGTGGTTGCTCTCATCATATGACGGGCAACAAAGAGCTATTTGTAACCATATCAAGGATTGAAGGAGGTAGCGTCTCATTCGGTGGTGGAGAGAAAGGTAAAATCATTGGTATTGGGTGTATTGGTAAGACACCCTCTCCCGTTATAGAAGATATTTATTTGGTTAACGGCTTGAATCATAATCTTCTTAGCATTAGCCAATTGAGTGATAAAGGTTTTGATATTTCCTTTAAACCGGACAAATGCATTATTAGTATGAACGGAAAGATTGTTTTTATTACAAATAGAAAATCTAATGTGTATATTTTTGAGATGAATGAATTAGTGAATCAAGCTGTGAAGTGCCTTGCGGCAATTGATGAAAACCCTTGGATTTGGCATAAGAGGCTTAAACATGCAAACATGGAATTGATATCCAAATTATCCAAGAAGAATCTTGCTAAAGGGTTACCAAATTTGCATTTCATCAAAGATACCATATTCGAAGATTGTGCTAAAGGTAAACAAACTAAGTCTACCTTCAAACCTATCAATGAGGTATCAACTTCTAAACCCTTGTAATTACTTCATCTAGATTTGTTTGGTCCTATGCGTGTTACCTCTCTTGGAGGCAAACACTATGTTTTTGTTATCATTGATGATTTCTCTCGTTTTACATGGACAATTTTTCTTACAAGCAAAGATGAATGTTTTGATGAATTCTCAAATCATGTTAAAAGAATTGAAAATAAAAAAGATTTAAAAGTTGTTAAAATTAGAAGTGATCATGATGGTGAGTTTCAAAATATTTCTTTTTATGATTTTTGTGCTCATCGTGATATAACTCATGTGTTTTTCGCTCCTAGAACACCACAACAAAATGGTGTTGTTGAACGGAAAAATCGAACCATACAAGAGATGGCACGAACTATGTTAAACTCTTTTGATTTTCCTAAATATTTTTAGGCGAAAGCCGTCAATACAGCTTGCCATATTTTAAATCGTGTTTTGATTAGACCAAAGCTTAGAAAACTCCATATGAACTATTTTATGGAAGAACTCCTTTTATTGGTTATTTTCGTATCTTTGGTTATAAATGTTTTATTTTAAATACAAAAGATCACCAAGACAAATTTGATTCCAAAATTGATGTTGGTATTTTCTTAGGTTATGCACCTCGAAGCAAGCTTATAAGGTCTTCAACAAACGAACTCTTGTTGTTGAAGAATCTATAAATGTTACTTTTGATGAGACTAATATTGGTTCACAAGTGATTTTGCCTAGGAAAGATGATGATGATGTTGAGGGAGGATTTGAACTCATGCAACCTATAAATACACCCTCAATAGAAGCACAAAAAGATGTGGAAAGCACCAACACTCATACTCAAGAAGAACTCCCCAAAGCATGGAAATTCGTATCAAATCATCTAAAGGAGCAAATTATTGGGAGTCCCTCACAAGGGGTTGTTACTCGCTCAAAGGCTTGGAGTGAGTGTGGTAATGTTGCATTTCTATCTCAATTAGAACCTAAGAAAGTTAATGATGCTTTAAATGATGAATTTTGGGTTCTAGCTATGCATGATGAACTAAATAATTTTCGAAGAAATGATGTTTGGAATTTAGTTCCTAGACCTAACAATGCTAGTGTTATTGGTGCTAAATGGGTTTTTAGAAACAAGCTTGATGAACATGGCATTGTTACTAGAAATAAAGCTCGTTTGGTGGCCCAAGGATACAATCAAGAGGAGGGCATAGACTATGACGAAACCTTTGCACCGGTTGCAAGGTTGGAATCTATTAGGATGTTTTTGGCATTTGCTAGCTTTAAAAATTTTAAATTATTTCAAATGGATGTTAAAAGTGTCTTTTTAAATGGTTTTATAGAAGAGAAAGTATATGTTGAGCAACCCTTCGGTTTTATAGATCATGCTTTTCCTAATCATGTTTACCGGGTTCAAAAAGCTTTATATAGGTTGAAATAAGCTCCTAGAGCTTAGTATGATTGCCTCTCTAGTTTTCTTCTTGAAAATAGCTTTTCTAAAGAAAAAATTGATAATACACTTTTTGTGAGAAAAAGAAAAAATGATTTTATTTTAGTGCAAATATATGTTGATGATATCATTTTCGGTACTACTAATGAATTTCTTTGCAAGGATTTTTCTAAAGTTATGTAAGATCATTTTGAGATGAGCATGATGGGGAGCTCACATTCTTTCTTGGGCTCCAAGTCAAGCAAACTAAGGATGAGATATTCATTTCTTAAAGCAAGTATGCTAGAGAATTGGTGAAGAAATTCAATTTGAAGAATTCTAAGCATGCACCAACTCCCATGAGTACAAGTGTCAAGCTTGATGCGGATGATAGTGGTGAGGATGTGGACCAAAAACTATACCGAGGTATGATAGGTAGTCTTTTTTATCTCACCGCTAGTTGACCTAATATCATGTTTAGTGTGTGTGCATGTGCACGTTTCAAGCTTCTCCTAAGGCATCTCATTTGATTGCCGTTAAGAGAATTATTAAATATGTGCATGGAACTATTAATCTTGGTTTATTTTATTCAAAAAGCACCTCTTTTGATTTATATGGTTTTTGTGATGCCGACTTTGCGGGATGTAAGGTAGATCGCAAGAGTACGAGTGGAACATGCCAATTCTTAGGAAATTCTCTTGTTTCTTGGGCTTCTAAGAAACAAAATTATGTTGCATTGTCCACTACGGAAGCGGAATACATTGCTGCCGGCTTATGTTGTGCCCAAGTTTTATGGATGAAACAAAGCTTAGTTGATTATGATTTGACTTTTCAAAATATAAAAATCTTTTGTGATAACAGTAGTGCTATTAATATTTCCAAAAATTCGGTTTTGCATTCTAGAACCAAGCATATTGATGTGCGCCATCATTTCTTACGCGACCATATAGAGAGACAAGATGTATCCCTTGTGTTTGTTGACACAAAATCTTAATTAGCAGATATATTTACCAAGCCTCTTGGTGAAGATGATTTTTGTCGCATAAGAAATGGTTTGGGCTTATGCACTATGTGAAAGTTCTATTTGCTTGTTTGTCACATGCATTTTTGTTTATTTTTTTACCCCATTTTTGATGGTGACAAAGGGGGAGAGAAATCTCCTCATTTGTGCACATAGTAAGGGGGAGCTCATAGATAGGAGGAGCTACTATCTATAAGCTATATTTATTTTTGCTCCTATATAATGGTTGATTTTCATTATCAAAAAGGGGGAGATTGTTAGCCCTTATGTTTTGATGATATTTTACAACCAACATTATTGGTACTAATTGCTTATTGAGTGAAAATATAGTGAATACATATATCAAGCATGTTAGTGTCATAGATGGAGGATTGGATGGAATATGCGCTACAACGATGATATCCAAAGGAGGAGGAGGCATAGTGATGAAGCAACGTTCATTCAAGAACACCAAATGCAATAAGAAGCTTCATCCAACCCAAGCAATATCAAGACTCAAAGAATTGTATTCTACGTGAGGATATTAGCTAGTTTTTATTTTCTCTCTAGTACTAAAATGTAGGCAAATAGTTTAGATTTAAATTGAAGCTATTAGGATATCACACACACGTTTTCATACATATAGTTTTGAGCGTTTTTCACAAAATACTATTTTTCACAAGTATGAGGACCTATTAGAAAAATTCCTTTTCCAAACAATTTGTTTTTAGCGTTAAAAACATTTTACAAAGTTTTACAATTTTTAGAAGTCAAATGAATAATTTATAGATTTTTAAGTGAGTCAAAATCAGTATTTTGAATGCATCAGTTTGCGGTCGACCACCACGATCGACCGCGCCTGAGATTATTCATTAGTGGGTAGCAAAGACTTTCACGGTCGACCGTCGTGGTCGACCGTGAGCTCGAAACTTTCCACGGTCGACCGTCGCGGTCGACCGCAGAAGTCTCTGGACTTCTTCTTAGTTTCTGCACTGGCTCGTGGTCGACCGCGAGAAATCATACGGTCGACCGCCGCTCATTTTTCAAACAGTCTTTTGTACTGATTCAGCGCCGATTGTACACAATCTTAGCACCGATTATTTTCCTGGATTTGGGGGATTAGGGTATGGGTTTAAACAGCTGGTTTATCCTATTTAAACTCATACACTCCTTCTTCCTCATTGTCCCAAGCTTTTGAAAAACCAGAGTTTTAGCTTTACTAAGAGCCAAAATTTTCAAAACCTGTTTTCTGTGTTTTTCTCAAGTTCACATCCCAGCTTCAGATTAATCTTTCTCTTTGTCATAGGGACTTGTAAAGAGAGGGCTTTTACACCATTGCTACTGTTTGAGAGCTTGATCTTGTGAAGATCAATTGTGTGAGAGTGTGATCCAGTGGAGATCAACTGTGTAGTTGTGAGATCGTGAGGAGATCGTTGTGTAGAAGAAGTTCCGGCTTCCAAACCGGGTTGTGTAGTGGATTTCTCCTCGAGAGTGGGGAGCGGGAATGTAGGTCAGCGGACCGAACCTCGTTAACACAGGTTGTGTAGTGGATTTCTCCTCGAGAGTGGGGAGCGAGAATGTAGGTCAGCGGACCGAACCTCGTTAACACATCACACGTCACAAGGATAATGATTCGTAACTCTATCTCTATTTCTACTGTTGTTCATTTTGTGGTTTGTTGCTTGCCTCATTTTTTATTGCACGTTTTTAGCCTTGAGACCCTAATCACCCCCCCTCTAGGGTCCAACAAAGATAACTTCACGTCAATTGGGGAGGCTTTGGATCAGAATATACTCAAATCTGAATGGTTGATGGGCGTAATCAGCATTTTTAGGCACGAGATAGACTTTGTGTCTCGGCCTTGACCGAGACACAAAGTGTGTCTTAGCCTGACACGTTTTGTGTCTCGGCTTTGGCCGAGACATGTCGTGTGTCCCGGTTGCGTGCCTTGACTTGTTTTTCACGTAATTCCACGTTCCGAACTCGGAATGACAAGATTCAAAGTGTGTTAGAAAGCCGGAGAGGTGATCTAAAATCTCCTATGACTGAATTATGTGTGGAGTGGATAAGACATGAGTGGTGCTTCATTTTTTAGTGAACCATAACTCCAGATTGGATCGTCTCTTTATTATTTCGCCGTCCCGTTGATTCGTACGCTTCGTCGACTTGCTTCATGCACTTGTCAATGTCAAATAATTCCCTTTGACTCGGATAATAACATTCATTATCTTTTGTCTCGAGCTACGTGTGGGAACCTATAGGTAATTTTTGATGCCTACACTCCTGTGCTCATATGAGCTATATTGCTAGTCGGAACTTGAGCGATATTGGACCCGATCAGGACCTATGATCAGGATAAGGCTCTATAGGTGGTTCCACTTAAGGGCTTCTCTACAGTTAGGGAGTCAGAGTTATTCTGTGAAGGCAATTAAAAGCCGGAGTTGCTTGTTCAAGGAAGACAACCATCCTTATAGTGCGTCTTCTTCTAGAGGGTCTTTAGGGTGCTAATGGGCGCTTTATCATCTAGTAGATGGCGTACTTGGCAAACACTCCCAAGAAAGTTGTAGAGGCTTTCGAGGATTATGCTTACGTTGATTCCTTTTAGACAAAACTAACCCTCCGTAGCTTGAATGATACAACTCCCGACTTTATTTAGCTTGGACGGTATAACTCCAGTGTTGTTCTTCAGGGTGAGTAGAATCAGACCCCTGTTCTGAACTTGACATGTCTTCTCAAAAAGGGAGGAGGGCCCTACTGTGGGTGCCAAACTATTGATGGATAGGATCAAACAGTCAATCATATCCAGAAGAGGATAGGTCCAGATCCGGGACGAGATCGGTTCCTCTTGAGTCCTCACTAGGACGAGGTAGAGGAGATCGATGAAGGGGAGAACTCCTTCTCCGACTTTATTCCTGGTTCTTGAATTAGAGGCTAAAGTCCATGTTGTAGAGATAAGAAGAACCCTTGAGAGGACGGGGACCGGTTCCCCCATGGTTCCTCCAACAGTCAAGTTGGTGAAACTTGAGTGGGGAAGGGGAAGGTCAGGAATCGAGGTGGTTCTTGAGGTGGCAATGTACCATTACAGAGGGTCTGTATGAGCTCCTCTGTGTATATGAAGAACCGTGTATGTTCTTTCTCTTTCTTAGAGAGAGAGCGAGCTCCCCTTTTGAGGTTAGGAGTCTACCCATATCTATCACCATGATGGGGATAAATGTGTCACTTCTAGCGAAGTATAGGGAGGTGGTGACAAAGTACGAGCTAAGAGCCGAGTCATCCCTCACTTTACAGGTGTCGGCTGGCGACTGAAGGGGAAGCCATTTTGGTATGGGAGAGGGTGTCTCCTTATTTTTCGGAATGTGATTGAGAGCGTGGGAGAAGGTACGTTGGCAGGTAGAGTCATCCCTCGGTTTATTCGGCTTGCGACTAGAGGGGAAGTCACTTCGGTATTAGAGAGGGCGTCTTTATATTTTTCGAAAAGTGATTGAGAGCATGGTAGAAGTCACGTGGGAGGTTGACAATTCATGAAGACCATCAGGCTTTAATCAAGATAAGGCTTGTCCGAGGTGGACTATGATGCTGACATGTGCTCAGGGGAAGAGACTTGAGGCAGAGGTTATTCCTCAATCTAGTTGATAGGGAATGTTCATCAAGTCATCTTCGTGAGTCGCCGAGTAAATGGCTGAGTGCCCTTGGTGGGTCATCTTTGACGATAGGGTCGGCTGATCCTGCCTTTCATGTCGGCATGAAAGAATGTCGATTTGATGAGTCGGTAGTGTCTAGGCCTCTGTTGGGCTTAGGCCACTAAGTTGATTAGGGCCTTGTTTGCTAAAATGCACTCATCTCTGTTTTGTTTATACATTATATTTTTAGCAAATGGAAACAACATAACAACTATAATCTCTATTTTTCTTGATTCCAAATCCGAACCCTAGAAATTGATCGGCTCCTCCTCCGCCTTGGCTTCAGAGATCGCTCGGCTCCATACCCGCCTTATCTTGACTGCGCATGTCGACACATTATAACTCGCCAGCAACCTCATCATCCTATTGAGCATCATCGCAGCCTTATCATTGTCCCGAATATGTGTAACTTGATGGTGGATTTTAGGGTCATAGGAAGAACGAAGGAGGCTAGTTATTGGGTGTAAAGGCATTGGGTGTATGTTCGCGGGAAAAATTGTTGTTTTCATTAACGTCATTGTTCTCTTAAGCAACAGTTTATCGGTTACAAAAGATCCGGTCTTTTTATAAGATCCGGTTACAACAAAATCAAAGAAAAATAAAAAGATTACAACTTTCCTTTTTTGTGGAACAAATCGCAAGATCCTGTTTTGCGGTCTCTTGCTTGTGTGGGTTCTTCGCCTGTGCCGGGGTTAATCCGTGGACCACCGCACGATCTTGATCCGGTCGGATCTACACGGTATGACGGGTGCTATTTCACGAAGGAAATAACAGCCGGGGGTATTATTTCACCAAGGAAATAATAGCCTGAAGTAATCGAAATCGACCAAGCGAAATCGATACTCTTCTCGGGATCAAAAACCAAGTTTTGATCCGGAGGATGACTGTTTCCGGTAAAAGTTGCTGTTTTCATTGATGTTCTCTTTTTTTTG
>BQKN01061533.1:2107-13678 GCA_022839385.1 Asparagus kiusianus | reverse complement strand
GGATTCAGGATGAAATTCCCCATGCGTGTAAGGCATGGATTTTGGTGTTATTAATAACAACCTGCCACAATATTGAATATGTGGGCGGGTGTTCTTTTTAACGGTTAGGAACTAACCGGCAGTGCGGGTTAGGCGCAGACTTATCCCTGCTTAGGTTTTAGGATAGGATACCCCAAAATCGAACTCTGGTGTCTTTTTCTACGGAGAAAGACTAAACCGGCAACGCGTGTTAGGTGCAGGTTTATCCCTGCTTAGGATTCGGGATAAACTTCCTAGGATGAATCCTAGATTGATAAATTCTTGGAAAAGGTTGGGAAAGGAAGAATTTTATATTCTATTTCCCGATCTTCTTTTAGGGTGAAGGCGAACCCGATGCGGGAGAGGAAGAATTTTATATTCCATCTCTCAAAGATGAAGAGGAAGAATTTTATATTCTATCTTCAGATGCAAAGGAGACTCGGGGTGGGATCTCCACCCCCAGAATTCAGAAAGGTGAAACTAGAAGTAGGATCTCCACTCCGAGAATCGGACAGATTCGGATAATCCTAACTGTTGGAAGGTTTGATTACCGAATTAAAGGTGAATTCCTCGTTTATCAAGAATGAATTGTGGTTTTGGCCCTAACTGTAGGAAGGTTTGACCAAGCGGGAGTTTGAGGTGACCCTAACTATGGGAAGGTTTGATCACTTGATTTGAAAGTGGACCTCTCGTTCATTGGAGGAATCGAGAGGGGATTTTGGTTTTGGCCCTAACTGTCGGAAGGTTTGACCGAATGGGAGGTTTGAGACAATCCTAATTGTAGGAAGGTTTGATCGCTTAATTTGTGGGCCTCTCGTTTATTGAAGGAATCGAGAGGGGATTTTGGTTGTGGCCCTAACTGTAGGAAGGTTTGACCAAGTAGATAGTGAGAGTGAGAATACATATAATAGTAGGAGTGTTGACTTGGACAAATCACTCAGAAGGAATTCTTGGTGTTAAGTTATAAGGACTTAACACGAAGGGGTTTGACAATTCGTCAAGGATTGATATCAAAATTCCAAGTATTATATCCGGACTCTAACAATGGGAGTGTTGAGTGCACAGATACATCAAAAGTTTGAGTGGATTTAACCGAAAGGAATTTTAGTGGACCCACTGTCAATTAATTTGATCAGTGAGGGTTTTTATGGTGGAAGACTATGAGTTGTCAAACACCAATGGAAATCTTGTGAGGGAAGATTGATCCAACGAAGTGATCGAACCTCGTCTCAGCAAAAGAGTGTTCGGAAATCACAGTGGGGGTTTAGTGTTTATCACTTTGTTTGCAATGATCAGGTTATCCCTAAGAAAATTACATATAGTATTCTTCCGGGAACTTCCCGTTACATGAATCATCCACTCCCAGCTTCTTCGCGAAACTGGGTTTATCATTGCATCGGGTTGTATGATCGGGTTATCCTTAAGAATATTACGTATAAAATTCTCCAGGAACTTCCCGTCAACGGTAGGAAACAGTTTAGACTCATATACCTATTGGAGTATCAGGGAGCAGTTAACCTCTTATACCGGTCGGAGGATTGAGAAGCAGTTATACTCTTATACTTGTCGGAGTCTTCATTCGACTTAATTGAGAGATATAACGCCGGCTTCAACCAAGGTTTGGATGCTATTCTTGAGAGTAAAGCAATCCTTAGTGGGATGAAGGATCCTCCTGTGATACGCACAGTACTTTGGATCCACAGTATTGTCAGCTTCCTCCTGATTGACGATAGGTGGTAGCTTGATCTTGTTGTTTTCAAGGAGAGATTCGAAGATGGCTGGAACGTCTTCGTCCTTGAAGGAATACTCTTTTTGGAGTTTCGGATCCGAGGTCTTTTGATGCCTTCGGGGTTATTGTTGCGACATTTGATTATCACCAACAGCAGCTGCAGGTGCCTTGCCCTTACCACGGGAGGCGAAGTTCGAGTTCGGAGGATTAGTCGTCGATTGGCTCCTCTCGGCCTTCTTCCTTCGGAGGAAGCGTTCGGCTTGTTCACCGTGCACCTTCAAGTCTTTCCAAGTGTTGGACGGTGCTGTCCCCATTGCTTCCAACACATCCAATGCGAGATTGTTGTGGCAAGTTTGGAGAATGAACTCCTCAGTGATCGGGTCTCGATAGTTCATCGCCTTGTTCCAGAACCTTTTGACGAAGGTATCAACCAATTCCCCGTCTTTCTATTTCTCGTCAAGCAACGACCCGATGGATATCTCGGTGTCGTCGTCAAAGAAGTTGGTGAGGAATTTAGTCTCCATGTCGTCCCAGCTATTCACACTTCCTGGCTTGAGGCGGCGATACCAATCGAAGGCGGCTCCACGAAGAGTGCCAACGAAGGACCGTACCATCAGAGGCTCATTACCAGAGATAACCCCTAGGTGTGATTTGAAGTAAATCAAATGCTAAGTGGGTGAACCCTTCCCATCAAACAGCGTGAAGTTAATTAGATTGAACTTCGTCGGATACGGGATTGATTCCCATTCTCTTGGGTATGGACAAGGAATGCCCGTCTTCTTCATCTCTTGAGCGGAAATCAACGTATTGATTTTGCTTTCGAGGTTTTTAATCTTCAAACTTTCACCTGTATTTTTGTCAGCACGATTCTGAGGTGGAAGTGTGGCGTTATGACTAGCATTCTCGATACCACCCCCTGCATTGACGGGAGGATTATTGACATTATGAGCTTTATCCGCACTGTGTCCTCATCTTCCTGATTAACCTGGTTACGACGACTTGGTTCGCCTTGCTGGTTTGTCAGTACTTGGATTTGTTGGTCATGCATTTCTCTCATATTCTGCATGGCCATCTGCATTTTGAACTTGAAGCTCTCCTGTTGTTTAGCCATGGCTTCTTCGAGCATCTTGGCCACTTGTTCCGCACTTATCATAAGTGGCTCGCAGGGTTGTCCTTCGCTGGATACTGTATTATCTGATGTGACCGCAGAGCAGGCATCCGATTCTTCATCTTCTGAAGGTAATCTTGTCCGAACCCTACCATAAGTTGCCCGTATGATGGCTCTGGACTGCAGACGAGTTACACACCGGGGTACTTCCGGAATCGACTCGGGATTATCCTGTGTCGATGTCCCTTTGCTGGTCATATTAGTGGTGACCCTCAGAAATTCTCCATCTTCAACCACCATTCTTCTTCGTCGAAAACGCCTAGGCCTTGGTTTTAGTGTTTCGATACTAAGCCTTTCGAAAACCAAAATTCTTTCGGGAACTATCTTGGTGCAGTTGCACTCAGACAATACTGCCCGAATGAGTTTGGAACAGGGGCATTGAGTTTTTAGTTCTCGAGGACTCCTTTTCCTGGTTTTACTCGTACCCCCAACACGATAGTACAACTCATCGGCTTGAAGGTCGGAGTAACCCATCGTGTGTTGGCACGACTTCTCAGGTATAACGTTATCATTATCAGATGACAATGTTTCCTTCTGAGGGTAAACTGCCTTCTTTGGGCTTTCAAGAGTCACACGCCTCGAGACATGCCTTTGTGTGCGTGAGTTCTCGGCGGGCTCCTGGACTTTAATGCGCAAACTGGTGCGCGTAGTTGCCATGAACTCCTTGTCATGTTGAAGGTGGCGGCGACCCCCAACATGTTGAGTCGTTCGGGGCTTCTTTATCGGGCCCAAACGTTCTTGAATTGGTGTTTTGCACTGCTCATTGGGAAGTGGACCGAGGTGCTCCAAAACTGACCTCCTTCTTCGGGATGGTCCTGCGGGATCTCCCGGAGCAGCTATGGGAATTATCGGCGATTTAGGTTGGTTCGTCGGAGGTTGAACTTTTGCTGAAGGCTGCAATGGTTGCTCTTTAGCCTGAATCACCGCTTCAGACTTCGGCCTCCACACTTGGCGGGTTGGTGGGGGCTTTTTGGCCACTTCCTTCTGCAGTCTTCTACGGGCTTCTTGGATTTGAGCCCGTGCCTGCGCTAACAGCGCGCGGCGCTTGCGAATGCGCTCTTCAAGTGTCGAACGATTCTGTTTGACACGGATCCATTCATTCGTTGGCGGCTTGGAGGAGCTGCCATTCATTGGTTGTTGAGGCTGTTTGCCTCTCATGTTCTTCAGATCCGCATTATAACGGATTCCGTCAGTGGACTCCATTGCCTTTGCGAATTACCGCGCCAGGCGTTGACGTCACCTCTGGCGGGCTCTCTTTGAGAGAGTCACTACGCCCTCAGCGGCGGAGGAATTGGCGAGAGCAGATTTGACCTGGTTGGAGGTCGGTGGTGCTTCACCCGATGCAACTTTGGCATCAATTGGGGTGAGATCTTCGTTGGTATTCTACATTTTTTCATACCAACAGACTTTTCTCCTAGAGGAGAACTTCGGAGACTTCTTGGACTTGCGGGGGGAGGTCGATCCGGACGAGGATGATAGATACTCCTCGAACTTTTGTTGGTCGAATTCATACTCGACCTCCTCCTCGACCGGGATCAAGATCCGCGGCTGTGACGCAACGATCTCGGTAGCGAGATCGGTGGCTCCCACTGTGGTCGCCTGTAGGCGTATAAAATTGCCTATAGGTCCCTTCGCACAGCTTGACACGGGGAATCGACAAATCAACGAACCATCGAGTGACGAGGCGGCAAGGTCAACAAATTGCACGCGATCAACAGAATGCATTCGCGTGCGGAATCAATCCAACGGTTCGGGGAGTCAATGATGTTGGCCTTCTTGTTTTGATGATGTTTAACAAACAATTTACTACTAATGTTGTTTGTCTAGTATTTGTACATTCCTATGTTTTGTAGACAAACAACGTTGTTGGAGGATGGATGGAATCGAGCCTTAACGATCATATCAAATGGAGGTTGGCGGAATTGTGGAGTGAAGCAACGACAATTCAAGTTAAAGATCAAGTTCAAGCTTCATCCGCAATGTGTACCAAGTTGAGCTCAATGAAGATCAAGATCAAGCTTGGGTAATGTAGTTTAGGTTTTATATTATGTGTGTTAGTACTTTAAGCTCAATATTACACACACACACATTATATTGGTTTTTGTATATATATAGTTATATATATACATATATGTTATTGGTTTAAATAATTTTCGAGTTTATATATGAAACAAATGAATAGAATTGGAAAATACTATTTTGTTTCATGTTTATATGCCTACATATGATTTCTCTTTTAACAAGCTTATATTTAATGAAATCATATTTAGTGTTTTGAATATATTGCATTGAATATGCAATTTTGTGAAAATATCATATTCTTAGCTTTTGGCCTTAACAATATTCATATACATATTTTATTAAGTCTATATAATCATTGTGCTAAGTTTCAAAACATGGTTTAACCAAAATATCAAATTTCACATGTTTACGTTTTCGTATTTTGAACCATTTTGCAAAATGATGATTTTTCACAAATGAGAAATGCAATTTAGAAAATTCTTTTTGTAACATGTTTGTTTTCATGTTTAAATACTTTTCCCAAAGTTTCATAATTTTCAGAAGTCAAATGAATATTTTACAAATTGTTTAAATGTGTCGAAAACAGTTTTTTTCTGGGATGTCAGAATTCGGTCGACCGGTCCGGTCGACCGAACCTGAGCTCAAAATCTCACTGGGCTGACAGAAAGCTGTCGGTTGACCGGTCCGGTCGACCGATGAAATTTTCGGTCGACCGATGACTTTTCCGGTCGACCGACAGACGCTTTGTCAGCTGCTAACGGCTAGTTTTTTGACCGTTGCCTTGGGGTTTTTCTGTCATTTGACTTGGGATTTTTAGCTGAGTTTTGGAGGGTATAAATACCCATTGCTGATGTCTTTTCAAGAGTTAATCAAGAAGTTTTTAAACAAGTTTTAAACAAGGTTTAAGTGTGTTTAAGGGTTTGTTTTGTGTGTGAAGAAGTTTTATACAAGTGGAGGAAATTATTCTCTTGATTGGGCTTCACTCTCCATCTCTCCATCTTGTTATCAATTGAGAAGTTTTCTAAACTTAAACTCTAGCTTTACATTTATTACTTGGTTGATTATAATTGTTATTAAGCTAGATTTTATATTTGAGTTTAGTTTGATTTTGATTTCACTCATTGTTACACACAGCCACATTGAGCTTATTGTATCTTTCATACATAGTATAGTTGGGTGGTGAGAGTTTGTAACATTGAGTTGTGCTTAATTGAGTTCTCATCTATTGTAGAGAACAAATTTTATATTTGTTACATTGTGAGTGTTGTAAAGTTTTCGGTGAGCTAGAAAACCGAGTGTGTAGTTCCTAGAGGAGAGGAACGGAGACGTAGGTCGAGGGGACTGAACTCCGTGAAGAAAATTGTAAGGAGTGACGTTGTTCGGTGAGCGTTGAAAACCGACATTGTGAGGTGTGTAGAAGTTCCGGCTTCCAAACCGGTTGTGATAGTGGATTTCTCCCCGGGAGTGGGGAGCGGAGACGTAGGACGGAAGGTCCGAACTCCGTGATCATATTGTGTGTTTGAGTGTGCTTTGGCGTTTATTTATACTTGTGTTTATGTTTCTTATCGTCATTGTCATTAGCTCATTATTTATATGATCCACTATCTAGTTCATATTGTTTACCCTTATGTTAGTTGACATATCCTTGCATATATCTTATTGAATATCTCTTTGGTAGGATATATCATCTTGTGTTGGTTTATATATCCTTGGACATATTTCTATCATATAGGATATATCACCTTGTGTATATTGCATATTCTTGCACATAACTCTTTGTATATCTATCTTGCAAGAATACACTTATTAATTAATTTTAAATTGGCATTTAATCGGATTAGATTAGCATAAGACCCTAATCACCCCCCCTCTAGGGTCTAACAAATGAGTCGTCCAACCAAGAACGGACTCGGATGAATCGCGATCGAATCAAGATCAGCTTCGGACTCGAACTCAGAAATGGATTTACTGCCAAATCGGGAATCAAGTCAACAAATCGATTCCAAACCAAGTCAACCACAAACCGAAAACAGCGAAAAAGACCAAAACGAACAACACCCGAGGGGACTCGGCCGAAACCGAGCCACCCCAAGGTGGCTCGGCCCAAGCCGAGCCACCCTAAGGTGGCTCGGTGGCCGAGCCACCCCAGGGTGGCTCGGCCAAGGCCGAGCCACCCTGAGGTAGCCGGCTCCCCCCCTCTTGTGTGTGTTGGCCACACGTGCACGGGCACAGGGACGCTTGGCTATAAATAGGAGAGGGGGTTGTTTATTTGAGAAGGTTGGAATTTTTGGAGAGAGGCGAAGCCCTGCAGGATTCGAAGCTCCAAACTTAAAAAGATTCAAACTTTAGGACGTCAAGGACTTGTTCATCCAGATCTGGTGCTCGGCGATCGTCAACGCCAAATAAGGCAGGTGTTCGAGAGGACTGGATCTCAAATCTACGTCGATATACTCCGGATCAAAGCTTGGTCTTTGATCCCGAGATTTGAGCGATTGTTTCCTTGGTAAAACAATCCCTCCGGCTATTATTTCCTTGGTGAAATAATACCCGTTATACTGCGTAGATCCGACCGGATCTCAGATCTACGTCGATATACTCCGGATCAAAGCTTGGTCTTTGATCCCGAGATTTGAGCGATTATTTCCTTGGTAAAACAATCCCTCCGGCTATTATTTCATTGGTGAAATAATACCCGTTATACTGCGTAGATCCGACCGGATCTAGATCTCGCGGTGGTCCACGGATAAACCCCGGCGCAGGCAAACAACCCACGCAAGCGAACGACCGCAAAACAGGAACTCGTGATTTGTTCGACAAACAAGAGAAAAAGTTGTAATCTTTCTTTTCTTTTATTTTGATTTTCGTTGTAACCGGATCTTATAAAAAGACCGGATCTTTGTAACCAATAAACAGTTATTGAGAGTGCAATGGAATCAATGAAGAAAGACTCGATTTTTCCCGCGAACAATCTGGCGACCACAGTGGGAGCCACCGATCTCGCTGCCGAGATCGTTGCGTCGCAGCCGCGGATCTCAATCCCGATCGTGGAGGAGGTCGAATACGAGTTCGACCAGCAGAAGTTCGAGGAGTACTTGTCGTCCTCGTCCGGATCAACCTCCCCTCGCAAGTCCTGCAAGTCCAAGAAGTTCTCCTCCAGGAGAAAAGTTCGTTGGTACGAAGAAGTTGAAGCTACCAACGAAGGTCTCACCCCGCTGGATGCCGAAGCTGCATCGGGTGAGATCTCTCCAACTTCCAACCAGGTCAGATCTGCTCTGGCCAAATCTTCCGTTGCCGAGGGCGTGGTGACTCTCTCGAAGAGAGCCCGCCAAAGGCAACGTCAACGCCTTGCGAAACAATTCGCAAAGGTAATGGAATCTGTGGACGGGATCCGCTACAACACGGATCTGAAGAACAGAAGAGGCAAGCAGCCTCAACAACAGATGAGTGGCAGCTCCTCCAAGCTACCAACCAACGAATGGATCCGAATCAAACGGAACCGATCAACGCTAGAGGAGCGCATTCGTAAGCGCCGCGCACTATCAGCGCAGGCACGGGCTCAAATTGAAGAAGCCCGTAGAAGGCTGCAGAAGGAGGTGACAAAGAAGCCGCCACCAACCCGCAAAGTCTGGAGGTCGAAATCCGAAGTGGCGATTCAGGCCAAAGAACAACCTTTGCAACCTTCGAAGCAGATTCAACCTCCGGCGAACCAAACGAAGTCGCCGAAAATTCCCATGGCCACTCCGGGAGGTCAGCAGAATCATCCCAAAGACAGAAGTCAGTTTTGGAGCGCCTCGGCCCACTTCCCGATGGACGATGCAAAGCTCCAGTTCAAGAACGTTTGGGCCCGATGAAGAAGCCCGAACGGCTCAACATGCTGGGGGTCGCCGTCATTCTCAGCATGACAAGGAGTTCAAAGCAGCTGTGCGCGCCAATTTGCGCATCGAAGTCTATGAGTCCGCTGAGAACACACGCCCACAAAGGCATGTTTCGAGGCGCGTAACTTTTGAAAGCCCAAAGAAGGCAGGTCGCCCTCAGAAGGAAACGTTGTCGTCCGATGACGATGACGTTATACCTGAGAGATCGTACCAACACACGATAGGTTGCTCCGACTTTCATACGGACGAGCTGTACTATCGTGCTGGGGGTACGAGCAGAGCCAGAAAGAGAAGTCCTCATAGGCTCGAAGCTCAATGCCCCTGTTCCAAACTCATTCGGGCGGTATTGTCTGAATGTAACTGCATCAAGACGGTCCCCGAAAGAGTTTCGGTGTTCGAAAGGCTCAGCACTGAAACCCCAAAGCCAAGGCCCAGGCGTTTCCGACGAAGAAGAGCGGTGGATGAAAACAGAGAATTCCCAAGGGTCACCGCTAACATGACCAGCAAAAGGACATCGACACAGGATGATCTCGAGTCGATTCTGAAAGCATCCCGGCGTCTAACCCGTCTGCAGTCCGGAGCCATCACACGAGGAACTTATGGTAGGGTTCGGATAAGACCACCTTCAGAAGATGAAGAATCGGATGCTTGCTCTGCGGTTGCGTCTGACAACACCGTGTCCAGCGAAGGAGAACCCCGCGAGTCATTCATGATAAGCGCAGAACAAGTGGCCAAGATGCTCGAAGATGCTATGGCCAAACAACAGGAGAGCTTCAGGCTCGAGATGTAGATGGCCATGCAGACCATGAAAGAAATGCATGACCAACAAATCCAGGCATTGAGGAACCAACAAGGCGAACCAAGTCGTCATAACCAGAACAATCTGGAAAATGAGGACACAGGTGCAAATGAAACTCGTGACGCCAATAACCCTCTCGTCAATGCGGGGGGTGGTAACGAGGATGCTAACGAAGGTACAGGTGAAAACCTGAAGATCAAAAACCTCGAGAATAAGATCAATACGTTGATTTCTGCTCAAGAGGTGAAGAAGATGGGCATTCCTTGTCCATACCCAAAAGAGTGGGAATAAATCCCCTATCCGAAGAAGTTTAGTTTAATCAACTTCACGCCGTTCGATGGGAAGGGTTCCCCCACTCAGCATTTGGTTTACTTCAAATCGCACCTGGGTGTTATCTCCGGCAATGAGCCTCTGATGGTGCGGTCATTCGTTGGCACTCTTCGCGGAGCCGCCTTCGATTGGTATCGCCGCCTCAAGCCAGGAAGCGTGAATAGCTGGGACGACATGGAGACAAAATTCCTCGCTAACTTCTTCAACAACGACACCGAGATATCCATCGGAACGTTGCTCGACGAGAAACAAAAGGACGGGGAGCCGATCAAAACCTTCGTCAAGAGATTCCGGAACAAAGCGTTGAATTGCCGGGACCCGATCACCGAGGAGTTTATTCTCCAGACTTGCCATAACAACCTCGCATTGGACGTGTTGGAAGCAATGGGGACAGCACCATCCAACACTTGGAAAGACTTGAAGGTGCGCGGTGAATAAGCCGAACGCTTCCTCCGAAGGAAGAAGGCCGAGAGGAGTCAATCGACGACAAATCCTCCGAACTCAAACTTCGCCTCCCGTGGTAAGGGCAAGACACCCGCAACGACTGTCGACGCTAATCAAACATCGCAACAGCAGTCCCGGAGGTAGCAAAAGACTTCGGATCAGAGGCCACAAAAAGAGTACTCCTTTAAGGACGAAGATGTTCCAGCCATCTTCAAATCCCTCCTTGACAATAACAAGATCAAGCTCCCACCGATCACGAATCAGGAGGAAGCTGACGATATTGCGGATCCGAAGTACTGCGCATACCACAGGAGGATCCTTCACCCAACCAAGGCGTGTTTTACACTCAAGAATAGCATCCAGACCTTGGTTGAAGCCGGTGTCATAATGCTAGAGTGAGCCAGTTGAAAACGGCATAACTCCGATCGGTATAAGAGTATAAACTGCTTCCTGCCACTCCGAAGAGTATACGAGTATAAACTGCTTCTCAATCCTCCGACCGGTATAAGAGGTTAAACTGCTCCCTGATACTCCAATAGGTATATGAGTCTAAACTATTTCCACGGGAAGTTCCTGGAGAATGCCATGCGGGGTATTCTTAAGGATAACCCGATCATGCAGCTGATACAATGATACACCCAGTTTTGCAAAGAAAGCTGGGGGTGGATAATTCATGTAACGGGAAGTTCCCGGAAGAATGTTAAATGTAATATTCTTAGGGATAACCCGGTCATGATGAATAAAGTGATAAACACTAAACTCCTAATTTCCGAACACTCTTTTGCTGAGATGAAATCCGATCACTTCATTGGATTAATTTTCCCTCACAAAACTCTCATTGGTGTTTGACGACTCATAGTCTCCACCACAGAATCCCCCACCGATCAAACTAATTGACGGTGGGTCCACTAAAATTCCTTTCGGTTAAATCCACTTAAACTTTTGATGTATCTGTGCACTCAACACTCCTATTGTTAGAGTCCGGATATAATACTTGGAATTTTGATATCAATCCTTGACAAATTGTTAAACCCCTTTGTGTTAAGTCCTTATAACTTAACACCAAGAATACCCCCTTTGAGTGATTTGTACGAATCAACATTCTTACAGTAATTTGTACTCTCACTCTCACTTTTTACTTGGTCAAACCTTCCTACAGTTAGGGCCAAAACCAAAATCCCCTCTC